>SZWC01010684.1:18847-32184 GCA_023375785.1 Penium margaritaceum | reverse complement strand
CGACGGCAGCCTCATGAGCCGATGTGGCCTGGATGAAGTAGCGATGGGCCCAAGGAAGCAGCTGTAGTGACTCTGACAGCTCAAAGAGAGCCACACGATCGAAGCCCGTAAAGAGCTTCACGTGGTCCAAATGCGCTCCCATCATGATGGTGTCGAGCGCCCACAACTGCGTCCCGCCACCGGTCCCAAGGCGCGTGTAAAGGTGCATCGCGCGCCTCCAGTAGTCAGCTGCGAGCTCTGTGGGGCCCTGGCGGAGGGAGAGAAACTCACGTAGTCGGGCCGCCCTCGTGGCATGGGTCTCCGCAGCGAGAAGTGCCAAGGCCAGCTCCCAGCCCTGACGCGGATCTGCTCCAATCCCGGTCCCGGTCTGACCGAGGAAAGGACGGAAGTCGATCACAGTCTCCCGTGGCATGCGTAGAGGAGACCCCACATCGCTCTCGCTGCTGTCTGGGCCTAGTGAGCGTCGCGGGTCTGGTACTGGCTGTGGTAGTATGGCCAGACACCCTCAGAATCGGCCCACACCTGAAACAGGGTCTCCCAGCAATCGAAGCCCTCGTCACTATAGTAACGGTGTGGAGGTGTCTCAAAGTCCTTCGGTCGCCGCTCCGTGGGGAGGGCGACCTCAGGCTCAGGAGATGGTGGACGGGGTATGGGGAGCCTACTAGTGAGGGAAACACCACCAAAGGTGAACGCTGCTGAACGACGTGTCTGATCCTGACGGCAAGAAGGTGTTGGAGTGGGAGGTTGTGATCCGAGACATAACTCACGGATGCGCTCCTCAAGCACACGAATCTTGTGCTCGCGTGAGTCATCCTCCATCTCCTCCTTGTCCCAAGTGTCCACCTGTGATGATCGATGCTGAGACCGCCGCAGTGTGTAGGGTGTAGACTGCTGAGCGGATGGTGCAGCTCCAGTAGACTCTCCAGGTGGCTGCTGTGAAGCCATCGAACGNGGTGGGCGGGGTATGGGGAGCCCACCAGTGAGGGAAACACCACCAAAGGTGAACGCTGCTGAACGACGTGTCTGATCCTGACGGCGAGAAGGTGGTGGAGTGGGAGGCTGTGATCCCAGACGTAACTCACGGATGCGCTCCTCAAGCACACGAATCTCGTGCTCGCGTGAGTCATCCTCAATCTCCTCCTCGTCCCAGGTGTCCACCTGTGATGATCGATGCTGAGACCGCCGCAGTGTGTAGGGTGTAGACTGCTGAGCGGATGGTGCAGCTCCAGTAGACTCTCCAGGTGGCTGCTGTGAAGCCATCGAACGACCCCGCAGTAACTCCGTGATCTCCTCCAACGCGTCGGACTGCCTCTGCTGCTGCTGGCGCATCTCGTCCTGCGACCGACGAAGCTCATCGATCATGCGGGACTGCGACCGCGGGCTCACAACGCCCGAAGAGGAGAAAGAGGGATCAGCGGGTCCTTTGTCCTTGTCACGGACCGGCGCCATCGCGGTGCTCAGTATGGGGCCGAGCGTCGAAAATGCTCCAAACAAAAATTGACAGCGTTTCTTGAGGATTTGAGACGCTGGAAATTTTCGACTGTCCAGCCAAAAATTTGGCTAAGTATGGTGCTGATGGCCAGAAATTTGGCTGAGTGCTGAAATTTAAAAATTTCAGCACTAAAAATTCAAGGCTGTCCAAATCAAGTGCAATTTGGACCACAGAGGCTCCTGAATGTGCTGAACATGGTGGTGAAATTTTCAGTCGCAAAAAGTTGGAAAAAGTGGCAAAACGTCACTTTTCCCTGTTCTGCCCGAATTTCAGCAGAAAACAAATCTGCGTTGCACTTCAGTCTTTGCTGGTGGCGACAGAGCACGAAATTGAGCGTGAATAGTAGCTCTGGAGAGGTTGAGAGAAGAGCTTTCCAACGCACCCTCAAACGCTGAAAACGGCGTTCATTTGAAGCCAGGGCAAGCTCGTGCCGACGGGGAGGTGGTGGCTGACGCGATTTTTGTCTGCAGCTCCTCCACGTCCGTGCGGCTTCTAGGAAGTTGCTCTGATACCACAAGAAGATGCATAGAAGCTTCCTAGCCACACTCCCGTTGACCAGACGTCAGTGCCTAATCAGACGGTGACGACAGTCACAAGTCGTGCACGTAACTGCAAGGGTTTGGCTAGGGGACACAAGGCAAAGTGTCTGAATGCTTCATAAGCATTTTTAGAGAGAGATAACAAATGACAGGTCCATGGCATAAATACCTGCCACGGCGCACAGCGGGTGTCGCACGCGGCGGACCAAGAGCTGTGCAAAAACCGGCCCAAAACCACTGTTATGGCCGTAACTCTGCGCACACATGTCAGAATGCTGTGCCGTCTGAACCTAGACGTGCAGAATCTCGAGACGGACGCTCCTGGTCACCTGTACAAGTCCGGCATCAATCTGTGGAAGGACAATGCAAAACATGCAAATCGGCCTCAAGAGCCTGTCCACCGAGAAAACTCTAGCGTCTGCAGAAAAACTGCAGAGTACCCCAGCAAGCACCCGCGACATCATGGCAGCTGCCTGGTGGCTGCTGGCGGGTGAATCCACCAACCATCTCTTGTGCTTTGTGCCATTCCTGTACAGTTTACTGTGACCACTCGGCCGTGTCCATACTCATGCAGATCCCTGACGCGGGCGGCCCTGGTGACACCGGCGCGACAACAGGCGGCGGACTACCAGCTTGGAGTTGGCCGACTACTGCACCAGAGGCCCAGATGCCACCGGGACTCTCTGTTGTGTCTTATACATCTTGCAGGCGTCTTTCGGCAGACTGGCCATGAGGCCTTTTTGCATGTTTTTGCATTGTATGCTCACTGTCTTTTGATGGATGCATGCATGTGACCAGTCATAGCGTCCGTCTTTTGATTCTGCACGTCTAGGTTCAGACGGCGTAGCATTCTGACATGTGTGCGCAGAGTTACGACCAAAACAGTGCTTTTGGGCCGGTTTTAGGACAGCTCTTGGACTGCCGCGTGCGACACCCGCCGTGCGCCGCGGCAGGTATTTATGCCATGGACCTGTCATTTGTCATTTCNTGCACGTCTAGGTTCAGACGGCGTAGCATTCTGACATGTGTGCGCAGAGTTACGGCCAAAACAGTGGTTTTGGGCCGGTTTTAGGACAGCTCTTGGACTGCCGCGTGCGACACCCGCCGTGCGCCGCGGCAGGTATTTATGCCTTGGACCTGTCATTTGTCATTTCTCTCTGCATATGCTATATTGAAGCATTCTGACACTGTGCCTTGTGTCTCCTAGCCAAACCCTTGCCGTTGTGTGTACGACCTGTGATTGTCGTCACCGTCTGATCAAGCACTGACGCCCGGTCAGCGGCTGTGTTGCTAGGAAGCTTCTACGCACTTTCTCTTGGTATCAGAGGAGTGAGACAGTTCTCACTGAGCTGCGCAGCAGAGACGCAACAGAGCAGCAGCAGTGAGAGTCACCGCTACAGCAGAGTTCCTGGGGTCTGTTGGAGACGGCCGGTCGCCATCAACGCACTCCACCGACCACGTGAGATCGCAGCTGCAGAGGCAGCACCAGCGGCGTGTACCGCCACGCAGAGGTGCGTGGCGGCTGCTGTGTGTGCAGCCGCCCTCCCACAGCCGCAGCAGCAGAGCAGCAGCAGCAGAGGCGACGGAAGCAGCAGCGGAGCAGCAACGGCCGTAGCAGCAGCGTGGCAGCAGCGGTAGCAGTAGCAACGTAGCAGCAACGTCGGCAGCAGCAGCGCAGCAGCGGCAGTGGCGGCAGCAGCACAGCAGCAGCAGCGGCAGTCGCGGCAGCCACAGCAGAGCAGCAGCGGCAGTAGTCGCAGCAGCAGCAGCGCGCGGCGGCGGCAGCCAGCAGCAGCTGCAGCGCGCAGCAGCAGCCGCAGCGCACAGCAGCAGCAGCAGCAGTGCAGCCGCTGCTGCCACCACTGCACACACAGCTACGTAGCTGCTGCTGCAGCTGACGGCACAGCTATTGTAGGAGCTGGGCGGAAGCTGCTGCGTAGCTTTCGCGGAGCTGCCGCGCGCCACCGCGAAGCTGCTCCGCACTCGTGCAGAACCGTGACACAAAAAAAAAGGAAGGAGGGGACGAGCTGACGTCAGCATTGTTGATTGCTGATGTCATCAGATCGTGCTGACGTCAGCAACCACTTGCTGACGTCAGCATTACACTTAGCCAAAATTTCACCGGGAAAGTCAAAAGTTGCCAGCGTTTCAACTCCTCGAGAAACGTAGACATCTCTGAAATCCGACAAACTTGACCTGTCATCCCATAGTGAGCGGCGACGAGTTCGCCCGACGACAAGGACAAGGGGCCAGGTGATCCCTCCCCCTCTTCTTCAGGGGTATTGAGCCCTCGCTCGCAGGCCATTGCGGATGTGCGCAGCCAGCAGGATGAGCTACGTCGTCTGCAGCGAGAGTAGACTGACGCGATCCGCACGCTGACTCAGCTTCTGCATGCTCAGTCCACGGCTCCTTCGCGAATTTCTGAGGGAGCTGCCGGCGTTGCAGCCTCTACCCAGCACTCGGCCCAGGTGCCCGTGACAGGTGCTCCGCCTGCTTCACCTCCTGCTGTGGTTTCTCCACCACCTGCTGACCTCCTTGATGACGAGCCATTCATGCCAGGCTTCGAGGATGACTCCGAGGAGCAGGAGATTCGTCTTTTACAGGAGCGCCTCCGTCAGCTGCAGACGGGTACCCGACCTCCACCCGTGTCCCCGATACGACNTTGCGGCCTCTACCCAGCACTCGGCCCAGGTGCCCGTGACAGGTGCTCCGCCTGCTTCACCTCCTGCTGTGGTTTCTCCACCACCTGCTGACCTCCTTGATGACGAGCCATTCATGCCAGGCTTCGAGGATGACTCCGAGGAGCAGGAGATTCGTCTTTTACAGGAGCGCCTCCGTCAGCTGCAGACGGGTACCCGACCTCCACCCGTGTCCCCAATACGACCCTCACCTGACTTCCCCGGTGATCACCTCTCCCAGGAGTTTTTCCCGTCTCTCGCCCTCCTCAGCCTGCCATTGCTCTCCCTACGGAGCGGCAGCCAAAGGACTTTGAGGCACCACCTCCATGGTACATCAGCGAGGATGGCTTTGACTGCTGCGAGATCCTGTTTCAGGTGTGTGCCACTTCCGAGGGAGTGTGGCCTTACTACCACAACCCATACTAGACTACAGATCTAGCACAGGCGTTGAAAGCAGCCCGGGCCATGCGTGGACTTCTCTATGCCATGCCACGCGAGACTGTCGTCGACTTCCGTCCCTTCCTTGCCGAGGCTGGCACAGGCACTGGAGCCGATCCTCGTGGAGGCTGGGATCTGGCGTTTTCCCTACTGGCCGCAGAGACGCACGCCACGCGTGCGTCACACATTCATGCTTTCCACTCGCTCCGTCAGGGGCCAGCGGAGCCTACGGCGGATTACTGGCAACGCGCCATGCGTATCTACACGCGTTTGGGGACCTCAGGGGGCACACAGCTGTGGGTGTTTCGGACGATCATGCTCGGAGTTCGCCTGGAGTACACCAACATCTTCACACGGTACAATAACGCTGCCCTCGAGCCCTTCTCAGCCACTCTGCAGCTGCTCCGTTGGGCGCATCAGCTTTTCCTCCAGATGACATCGGCCCGCGAGGCAGCAGTAGTGCATCAGGAGACTTCCCTCGCTGCAGCAGTCATCCCATCACCACCATCTTCCCTCCTGCAGTCACCCTCATCCACCTCCATCACTACCTCATCTTCCTCCTCCTCTTCGATCCCGACTACACCCACGCAGATGCAGGGCGTTGCAGCAGCTTCCCGGGGGAAGAAGAAGAATAGGAGGCGAGGATCGGGTGAGCAGCAGCCATCATCCAGTGGTAAGAGTGGTCATTCCGTGCACTGCTATAACTGTGGAGGCGCCCATCGCTACACCGAGTTCCAACAGCCGCTTGACTGGGTGCGCATCACTCGTGGGCTTCAGGCTGCCCATGCTTCTCACACCGCGTCTGGCACGTTGCCCACACACTCCTTTGGACGCGCTGCGACCACGACTGCAGGAGTTCCTGCGTCCTCACCAACAAGTAGCAGTGATCCAGACCCACGCGACCGCACCATCGCCGAGCTTCGTCATCTTCTGGCGCTTCGCTTTCAGGGAGGTGCAAGTGTGTTGTCATCGTCGAGAGGGTCACAGACTGCTTGTTTGTCCGTCCTCCTGACTCGTGATGACACGTGTGGGGGAGCACAGTCCGCATGTGATGATGATGGGCCTGACTGCACTGACTGGATTCATGAGTCTCACCTTCGTGATGTACGTCGTTCCTTCCCACTGACGGCTCAGTGTCCCTCTGATGCCGAGTGTTCCATTGCTTGTTGTACAATGACGTCCACCAGNGACCGCACCATCGCCGAGCTTCGTCATCTTCTGGCGCTTCGCTTTCAGGGAGGTGCAAGTGTGTTGTCATCGTCGAGAGGGTCACAGACTGCTTGTTTGTCCGTCCTCCTGACTCGTGATGACACGTGTGGGGGAGCACAGTCCGCATGTGATGATGATGGGCCTGACTGCACTGACTGGATTCATGAGTCTCACCTTCGTGATGTACGTCGTTCCTTCCCACTGACGGCTCAGTGTCCCTCTGATGCCGAGTGTTCCATTGCTTGTTGTACAATGACGTCCACCAGTCGTGACTCTGGTGGCACTTGGATCATCGATTCCGGTGCCACCCATCACATGACGTGTCGTCGTAGTGACTTTGCGGTACTTGGTCCTGTCACGACTGTCCATTCTGTTCGTACAGGCTCTGGTCAGTCCTTGCCGGTCCACGGAGTTGGGGTTGTATGCCTTGATGTTCCGTCTGGCCCCCTGTATCTCTCTGACGTACTGTTTGTGCCCGATCTTGAGCTCAGTCTGCTGTCTGTGCGTGCCTGCACTCTGATGGGTCTCTGCGTTGAGCATACTGTTGATTCAGCGACTGTGACTGCTCTTGACACCCGTAGCATTGTCCTACGTGCTCCAGTTATAGATGATTTGTATCGCATTGCTCGGCCCTCCTCACCTTGCTCTCCCTCCTCCTCTGGTCGCGTTGTCACTGGTGTTCTATCCCCGGAACACCAGCAGTTGCTTCACCGTCGTTTGTGTCACGTGGGCTCCGACACTGTGTCGAAGCTCATTCGGACACAGCCTGCTCTCGGTCTTGACGTGGCTTCTTTTGAGAAGCCACCCAAGACCGACTGTCTTTTTTGCGCTCAGGGGAAGATGCACCGATGCACTTACCCTGATTCGCGTTCCCGAGCACTGAGGCCTCTCGAGTTGGTCCACTCGGACCTGCTCGGTCCTCTCCCGGTCGAGTCCCTGTCCGAGAGGGGCATGTTCTGATGCTGACTGATGACTTCACCCGGATGCGGTGGGTCTACAGTCTGCGTCAGAAGAGCGACGCCATCCTTGCGGTTCGGCTCTGGCTCGTGATGGCTAAGCGTTAGTCTCGCCACACGCTCCATACTTTTCGCTCGGATCGCGGCGGTGAGTTCCTTGGTGAGATGGACTCCTTCTTTGCTGAGCACGGCATTTTTCACCAGGTCTCCGCTCCTGCTACCCCACAGCAGAACGGTGTATCTGAGCGCTGGAACCGCACCATGGAGGATGCGGTTCGCGCCATGTGGTCTGAGTGTGGTCTCCCGGAGTCCTTCGCCTTCGAGGGCTTTGCCTACATGACTTGGGTCTGGAACCGCCTCCCGCATGGTCCACTTCCGGATCATGTTACACCGTACGAACTCTGGTTTGGCCACCGTGCTGATCTTTGTCTTGCTCGCGTCTGGGGTTCCCTGGCCTCCGTGTGATACACCGAGGATCAGCAGGGATCCAAGGTTTCCCCTCGGGGTCGCTTATGTGCCTTCATCGGCATCTCCCCGCGGTCGAAGGCCTGGCGCTTTTTGGATCCCACTCGTCGTCGTATCATTGAGTCCCGTGACACGCTGTTTTTTTAGTCACTCACATACCGTAATCTGACTTTGATCACAACCCTCTCTACCGCTCATGTCCCTTCCTGTGAGCGTCCTTGGCGGATGGGGGAGACTTCTCCGCCAGCGACCATTCCTCGTCAGGCTGATGTGTCCGCGCGAGTCCCCTTTCCGTCTCCTGCACTTGATGATCCGGCTATCATTGCCGTCGGTCAAGAGATCCCGCCTGTTCAGCCTGTTTCACACCCCACAGGTACCGCTGCTCTCACGCCTCCCCCTGCACCATCACCTGTGTCTACCAGCACCCCTGTTCCGGCGTCTGACCCAGTCCAGCCCACTCCTGTCCCTACATCGGCTGACACTCCTGCCTCAGTGTCCGGGCCAGCCTTGCCTGTTGTCACACCCAGCTCTGTGTCCCCCACACACGCATCTCCTCGCACGGCCTCTCCGGCTACCTCGTCTCAGCCCTCACCAGCTGTGGTCGTACCTGTCCCTGTGGTCGTACCTGTTCCTGAGCCTGAGGTGCACCCCTCGACCTCCGGTTACTCCCGTGAGCCCGGTGGCCGCCTTCGACCACTAGATTCCGGAGCTCAACGAGCGTCGGGTCCCGGACCCAGGCGTTCCTCTCGCAACATCGCGAGAGGTGATCCAGGCACAAAGGCCTTAGGCCTGAGTGTCCGCAGTGAGCTTTCAGAGGTACACCCAACATGCCCCATAGGGCATGACCTGGTCACTCGCGAGTTCCATATCGCCTGTGACGCAGCAGCTGATCTCGTGGCCGTCAGGCCTCACACTGAGGTGTGTGCACTTGCCACGCAGAGTTCCCCCTCTATGGCGCCTGACCCGGACACATTGAGGGAGGCTTTCTCATCACAGGATGCTGATGCCTGGCGAGCTGCTTGCGACGATGAGCTTCGTGCTATCCGCGAGCATAGAGTCTACGAGCTGGTCGACCTTCTCCCTGGGAGGAAGGCGATTCAGGTCAAGCGGGTCTTTCGCAAGAAGGTGAAGCCGGATGGCTCACTGGAACGCTACAAGGCCCGCTTGGTCGTCAAGGGGTACTCTCAGATTGAGGGAGTTGATTACACTCACACCTTTGCCCCTGTCGGTCGCATGACCTCAGCTCGAGCCCTGTTTGGTGTAGTGCCTCAGCATGACTGGGAACTGCACCAGATGGATGTGAACAACGCGTTCCTCCATGGCTCTCTGGATGAGGAGATCTACGTGGCTCAGCCACCAGGCTTTGAGGACGGTGACAAGGTCTGGCGCTTGCGCAAGTCCTTGTACGGCCTCAAGCAGTCTCCACGTTGTTGGAACCAAGAGATCACCGGCACCTTGACCCGCACAGGGTACGTACAGAGCGAGGCAGACCCCTCGCTCTTCATCCTACCGACACCCGAGCGGTTCACCGTCATCCTGGTCTATGTTGATGACCTTCAGATTGCGTCTCCGTCCCTGGAGGCCGTGAAGGAGGCCAAGGCTGTCCTGCAGACTGCCTACAGGATGAAGGACCTCGGTCCTGCATCGGTGTTTCTTGGTATGGAGATCGTGCGAGATCGCAGACATCGGACACTGTTGCTGCATCAGGCCCGATACGCACGAGTCGTGGGGGAGCGCTTCAGCGATCTCCTTGGTGCGGTGCCATCCGCTTCCACACCTCTTACACCCGATGGGCAGGATGCCCTGAAGGTGGATGATCCTACACAGCCGGGGGAGACAGTGGACGTGACCTTGTACCTCTGTCTCATCGGATCTCTGATGTACCTGGCCACCACCACGCGTCCTGACATCGCGTTCGCCGTCAACCTCCTCGCTCAGTTCTCACAGGCTCCATGTACAAGAGCCCTTCAAGCGGCTGTTCGAGTGGCACGGTACGTGGTCTCCACGCCGTACCTCGGACTCTGCTTTCGTCGGCAGTGTTCGGTGGTCCTTGACGGCTCCACCGACAGTGACTGGGCTTGGAGCCCTGATGGGCGCAGTCGTATTGGCTACGTGTTTCTGCTCGATGGTATTGCTTTGTCTTGGCGAAGCGGGAAGCAGGGCTGCATTGCACGTAGCTTGTCAGAGGCAGAGTATGTTGCTTTGGGCACAGGGGCTGCTGAGGCAATATGGCTGCAGCGCTTGTTTCTTGAGCTTGGGCATTCAGTATCTGCCATTGTGCTGCGTTGAGACAAACAGAGCGCTCTCGCCATTGCAGAGAACTCTGGTATTTTTCATGCTCGCACAAAGCACATTGCGGTCGAGCATCACTTCGTTCGTGATCTAGTGGAGCGACGCGTGATCTCCATCATGTGGGTGGGTACTGACACGCAGCGTGCTGACTTCTTGACGAAGGCACTTGCTCGCGGAAAGTTCCTGGTGGCCACTCGTTCTGTTGGGCTTCGCCCCGTGCGTGAGAGTGTTTGAGTGTAGCATGTTCGTCTGCCTCTCATTTGTTCGTGTCACTCATTATTGTGTTCGTACCAGTGTTGCACGCGTATGGACATGCGTACCATCAGGTCATGGGGGAGTGTTGTGCTTTATGCCGTTCCTGTACAGTTTACTGTGACCACTCGGCCGTGTCCATACTCGTGCAGATCCTTGAGGCGGGCGGCCCTGGTGACACCGGCGCGACGACAGGTGGCGGACTACCAGCTTGGAGCAGGCCGACCACTGCACCAGAGCCCCAGATGCCACCGGGACTCTATGTTGTGTCTTATACATCTTGCA
The DNA here is from genome assembly GCA_023375785.1 of Penium margaritaceum. Classification (NCBI taxonomy): domain Eukaryota; kingdom Viridiplantae; phylum Streptophyta; class Zygnematophyceae; order Desmidiales; family Peniaceae; genus Penium; species Penium margaritaceum. The sequence goes on along the minus strand of SZWC01010684.1, from coordinate 21,578 downwards.
AGCGTCTTTCGGCAGACAGGCCATGAGGCCTATTTGCATGTTTTTGCATTGTATGCTCACTCTCAGTCAATGGATGCGTGCATGTGACCAGTCGTAGCGTCCGTCTTTTGATTCTGCACGTCTAGGTTCAGACGTCGTAGCATTCTGACATGTGTGCGCAGAGTTACGACCAAAACATTGGTTTTGGGCCGGTTTTAGGACAGCTCTTGGACTGCCGCGTGCGTCACCCGCCGTGCGCCGCGGCAGGTATTTATGCCTTCGACCTGTCATTTGTCATTTCTCTCTGCATATGCTATATAGAAGCATTGTGACATTGTGCCTTGTGTCTCCTAGCCAAACCCTTGCCGTTGTGTGTACGACCTGTGACTGTCGTCATCGTCTGATCAGGCACTGACGCCCGGTCAGCGGCTGTGTTGCTAGGAAGCTTCTACGCACTTTCTCTCCATCAGTGCTCCGGCGCCAGCTGGATCCGCATCAGGGATCTGCACGAGCATGGACACGGCCGAGTGGTCACAGTGAGCTGTACAAACGGGCGGAAACAGCTCACATCACAACAGAGGGAATAAGAGAACCTCCTTAGCGACACACTATATGAGAGAGCACACTGTGAGGGGCACAATGTGACAAACGGCGCTTCAAACGGTTGAGAGACGGCGAAGATATGCTTGACAAGTGGAGTCGGTAAGTCCAAGAATGAGCGAGGGAGATAGATATCCTCCCTTGCCTAGGCAACGCGCGTGCACCGCTGCGCAAGCCTGTCACCTAGGCTGCAGAAAATAGCAACTAATTGTCACTACCTTCCAGACAAGAGAGAGCCAGGTCCCGGGTTTAGTACGGGCTGCTAGGTTGTCAGAATGACAAATCGAAAGAAGCAGCGGAAGGAGAAAAAGCAGCCCTATACAACAACAGTAAGAAAAAGCAAGAGCAAGGTCATTGATAAAACGAGCTCTGGGAGTTGGCCACCAAGGAAATTCCTGTAAGCACACTGAGTTGTGCAAGGGGAAGTTGAGCGTGCCAAGGTAGTTGTGGGCCACCACGTTGTGCGTGTGAGTGAGTGGCGTCAAGTCCAGAGGTCACCGAGACAGACACAGCAGCATAAAGCTAGCGAAGCGAAAGCAACTATCAAACGCAAAAATCGAGAGCTCATCTTGATTGACAGGACAACCATTGTGAGGTGGTCAATGGTGTGGGCACAGACCATGAAGTCCCCCATTGTAGACAACTGGACGTAGCAGAGATGAGCAGCCGTTCAATTGATTGGCATGATAACATCTGTGGGATATTTCTAGTCATCGCACAAAGGTGAGATCCTTTGGAATGGGTCATGTCCTTTTCTTTTGCATGTGTTGCTTACATAGCAATGCCCAAGGCGTGAGATGTGAACTCGTCGTTATACTTCACTTTCATAAACCCGGCCCCAGCCAGTACCTTTGCAAATGAGCTTTGCAAATTAGGGCAACCGCAAATCATCCCATCGAAAACAATACCATTAAGAGGTATTGAGTCCAAGACTTCAATTGAACAGTCGCCAACGAAATGGATGGCCCTCCTCCCCCCTCCTCATACGTAATCAAAATCTCTTTGCATCTGGGCAATGCCATGGCCACAGAATTCACAGCTTGCACCGTCGTCTTGATCCGGTCTGAAGGACCGAAAGGGACAGCAAGCGCACTGAGCTACATGTACCACGCACCAAGGCTGGCACTGTTGACAGAACTGAGAGGACATCCATCACATACGTCAAATGGTCTGCAGCGTGAAGGAAATCCACACCATGACGCTCCACGCTGGACAGCCTAAAAATCATGGCTGCAATGGAGGAAGATGACAGCCTCTATGACGGCAGGTCAAGGCAGCGAGGACAAAACCATCTCCGCTGCCATGGTACAGAGCCCATCGCCCGCCAATTTTCTGACATTCATCCGCTGACAGCTCGCGAGCACTTCCCTAGCATGCCGCCTTGTACCATGCCATCCAGATGTCCTGCTGCGTCAACACTGGCCTCACGTCAACACGGGAAAGTAGCAGTTCCCTGAGGGCAAATGCTGCCACAAACCCTATCCAGCAACCTTCACACTCCACTCCACCAACTTTGCGCTGGTTGGAAATGCCGGGCAAGCGGAGCCCATCCCCTCCCCTCCCCCCCACCCTCACTTGCGCGCACACTGATTTCTTGTTTCCACAGACCTCATGCTGCAGCAGTTGCTGCTGGTCAGCTCTCTTGGAGGCAAGCCAAAGCCACAAGACAATCGCGCACATCCGTGGCGCCAATGCCTGTGTTGGAAACCACGCATGAATTGTCACCTGCATCGACACCGCACCAACCCATGCAGCGGCAGCAGAAGCATTCAGCACCATGGACGCGGTGCCCCTCAGGGCACCGAGCAACCATTTGGGCTGCCCCTGCGGCATTGGAGCAGCTGTCGCCTAGGGAATCAGGGAAACACATGCCAACCCTGACGACACCAAGGAGCGTGGCACAGGGCACCCCACCTACTTGTGTCACGAACATGAGCTTCCTATACAGCAAGGGAGGACGTGAGTTCAGATATGCATGGACCGAGGTCCAAAGCGAAAGCGCATATCCGCGACTTGGAACAACTAAACAGGTCATATGTGAGAGAGAAAAGTGGGGATGTGGATGGGATGAGAAAGAGACCTAGTGTATTGGTTGAAGGAGACACAGAGATCAAGGGGAGGAGGAGGAGGAGGAGGAGGAGGAGGAGGAGGA
>SZWC01010684.1:1279-14194 GCA_023375785.1 Penium margaritaceum | reverse complement strand
GCTGCTGCTGACGTTGAAGCTCCTGCTGCTGCTGCTGCCACTGCAACTGCCAGTGGGACGAGATGCGATTCTCCCAACGCTGGTGATCGACGGGCCGGCCGCCAACACCCCACGGATACAGAATGGGATTGCCATTCCCAGCCCCTCCACCCTCAGCTGTCCCTTGCATGGCGTCAGAAGAGTCCCCTGTATCCTCCCTCTCCTTCTCTGCGTCAGCCTCCTCCTCCGCAAGGTCGCGCTGCTTGGCCACTTCCCCCTCCTCCGCTTCCTGCACCCACCAGTTGGGCAGGCTGCAATCCATGGCTTCGCCCACGTGGCCGTTGCCCTCGCCCCTCCTCCCTCTGGCAAGCAGAGCTGCCGCGAGGACTTGATCCGGGTCCCCCACCATGGCGTCCTCGGCCTGTTGGGACGGGTCCGAGACCCACCATCCTGGCAAAGCAGGGCACTGCTGCGGCGGCCGAGCGAACGGAGCCGGGGGCCGGGGAGGTGGCGCAGCATCGGTGGGGTCCACCACCTCGTGGATCCACCATGAAGTGAGGTAAGCGGGACGCTCCTGCCGCTGGTTCTGCTGCAGGTGGCTGGGAGGCGAAGGGTCTGCGTTCGCCAGCGTGACAGGCTGAAGGGGCAGCGCGGCTTCGGCCGTGGCGAGGGGAGCGGCTGGTAGGAAAGGGAAGCGGGTTGCCGATTAGAAAGGACAACGTGCAAGGATGCGGGTGACTGCTTTGACAGGGCGCGGACAGCGATCGTCCACCGCTGCCGCACGTATAGGCGGAGAGGGCATGCACGGAGGCTTCCCAGTGTGCCTCTGCTTGCGGGCGACTGTGTCGGGACGGGGCGCTCGGGGCGAGCAGGAACAAGGTGGCTGGCTGTGAACCAGCAACAGACTGCGCAACTGGCCGAATGGTGCGTGAGTTTGACAAACCTCTCTCTTTGAAGAGCTCAATGGAAGGTCGTGACCTTCAAACCAATCTCCAAACCTAATAAAATTAGTGAAGTTGCAAGGAATATCGATATGTTCTTTGGTTTGTTCTGCCGATTGCAAATATTATCCACTGCAGACCTGAACTTTCAAGGTGGCATGCAATGAAAAAATATTCGTGACGTCATGCTGTTGATTCGAGAGATTCTCATGTTCATCCACCAGGGGCCATAGTCCCGTTCGCGCGATAGAGGTCACGAAGGGAGCCGCAGGACGGGTTTCTCAGGGGAAATCAAATTTGTCTCACCAAATATTCGAAAAGTGACGATGTTTTGACTTAAAATAACACAAGTACTCTCAACCTCCTACCTTTTGTGCCATGGGCAGACCCAGAATGTGTCTGTTACGCCAAAAGGAATTTGGAGGGTTCAAAAGTCACAATTGTCAAGCAAAATACGATTGAATAAATTGAGGAGACACGAAAATTTTCAAATTATTCTTTCTACTTCAATGACAAGTGTCCTCATTATCGAGCACTCGACCAATAACAGAAATAAGAATCAAAGGTATTTAGGTCTACAGCGCTTCACTGAACTCAATCTTGAGTTCAGTGAATCCTACACCGCAACATCATAACATAGTCATTTGAAAAAATCCACAAATTTTTTTAAGGCTTTCAAGAATGTCAATACAGGCTTCTAAAAAATCAATGACACAAGAACTCATTAGGCTATACTAAAAGGTCCACACACTTCATGATTTTTTTGTCGAAATTTGAAACAATTTTTCAAGCCTATCGTAACCTTTGAACCTAAAAACCAAACTTCAATGAAATTGGTCATCCATAAGTCAATGCACAAAAGGCCATAACTGTAACATAACACAAATCCAAATGTGAGGACTCGTGTCCATTAAGCATGAAACCCTTCCCCATCATGTCACGTAATCCCTTAAAATCATAAAACATACGCCAATTACGACATGAAAAAGTTTGAAATTGATAACCTTGAAGGATTTTTTTAGGCTCCTAGATATAGTGCAATTTGCAACAACCACAGCACTTGATGAAATATTCTAACCTATTCCCTTACTTTTGCTTTCCTAAAATACTTCAACTCGCATAGGTTTTGTCATATTTTACATTGAAAAGTGGTGCCATTTAAAATTCGCTATCAAAGAAATGCTCGTTTCAATCCTTGTAAAGGGTTAGTATTCTAATATTGAACATCAAATGGATAGCATTGACATGTACTAAGGATAGCTTCGTAACAAAAAGTGCCCAGATTTCTTTATTTGAAAATCAAACTAAACCTTTTTCATTATCTTTTCTTAGTCTTATCCTCATAGTTTCACGACCACCAAACTCAAAACGATGCAATCATGGATGTGCTACTTTGTGTACAACCCATGTTAGGCATCCGCTCATTTCTGCTAACGTCTTTATGAATATCTCAAAATTCTTTTCCTATGTACGTCACAAGACTCATGGTTTCATATAACCAAAGTACATGTTTATGGAAATATGAAAACCTATCAAAGGTGCAAAGGTTTATCATAAACAACTTTGGGAAAGAAGTGTCTGTTCAAGAAGGATGTTTCAAAGTGGTATGGGATCTTGAATGAACAAAAATGTATTGAAAGTTAAGTTTCAAATGTCCCACACGATGTTCACATTGTGGTGAAAACATCTGATACGTGCAACATGTTTAGTTGTCACTTAATATTTCTATCGGACTACCAAAACAAGTGATAATCAAACCTTTTACGTGAACCTCCCGCATTTATTGCTTCTGATAAAGATGGGCGGGCCGCCATGTGTTCAAATAACACAAAAAAGAAACAAGAGTAATTCTCTCGATAATGAAAATTGTTAACATAAAAAACCAATAATGGAAAATTGAAGAGGTGGTCCAAAACTATAGCAAATGCATCAAATAACCATTAATATGATGAGAAACTCATCATAACTTCCAAAGAGATGTCATTCACCGTTTTCACATGTATCATGGTAGTGTACAACAAGAATCAATATATCTTATCCCACCAATACTATTTCATAAATTTGTTTAGCACAGTACCCTCAAAAGGGTGTCCACGTGGATTGATGTTGTGACAATCTTGTAAACAATGCAACATACCACATTATGTGGGGGTTTGCAAGCATGCAAGTGAATGTGAAACATACTTTGAATGAATAAGCCCTATTATGTTGTCATTTCTTGTAAACTCCTCAAATTATTTTATGAAAATCTTCATAATGTAAAATTCTAGTTTGTCACCAAACAAACTTGTCTCATGATCAATGTGGTCACCAACACAAGGCAACTGTGATTTTATTTCTAGTGTGAAGCTTGATTTTGCGTTCGAATTTGGAAACAAGGCATATAATCCAATATTTTTTCAATAATCTATCCTTGGATTATTTTTACCATATTGTAATGTTTGCCATCGATGCAGACATAAGATAATTGGCATTTGACTTGGAACCACATAATTAAGAATGCGTGTATAGTTGAAGTTACTTTTCTGAATACATGATAGAATGTAGTTATGATATTTGTATCTCTCTCAACGTGAAAACAAGAATTAAAACTAATTCATTCATGTTTTCAAAGAAATGTAATCACACTTTTCAAGACATACATTGATGGTTATGATGTAGTTCACCATTATATCCACAAATCATAATGCTAGTGCCAATGTTATAGCAAATGAAAAACAATACAATTCCTTACATCATACGTTTGCTTAAATCGACATGATGTTTTTTATTTTGAGATTGTAGAGAGGCATCAAAATCCTTCAATGATGAAACTTCAATTGCAGTGGTTTCAACATCTTGCTTATCCTACGGAATCCGATATGTTGGAAACTATTGGAAATTTTCTAAGTCACCACAAAATTTATAGGAAAAACGATATTTTGACAACAAATTGTGGCAATCAAATAACTCAATCAAACCATAATCAAAGATATACATTTTAAGTACTTCTTTCCCGTGTTACATGTCAAGGAATTATTTTGAACATCCATTCTACTCCTCTTCTCTATGGCTCTATGCAACGTATGTTCTAATGTACACAATGATGAATTAGAAAACGTATGAGACAAGACTTTTTTCATGGTTACAACAGATAGTATATGGGCATATCTGAATACCAAGGGCACAATTATAAACTAGAGTTGCCAATGGTTCTTTTAATAGGTTTTTTCATTTCTTCATCTCATGTGTGGATTTCGTTTCGTTTCTCTAAATGTCAAATTTAGTGGAAATTCTTATCTATTGTTTGGGTCTAAAGGCTCATCTGTTAACAATATTCAAGAGACATTCTTGAGAGCCATATAGTTAAACTTCATATATACACGTTTGCATTTCTGTTTCCCTTATAAGAAAAGTGTATATATGCCATGAAGGGTGATTTTGATGGCTTGATAAATTCCTAACTTATCATTTTATAAATCGACTTTATAGCTGAATATGATTGTGTTGGATTCTAGTATAATGTATAAAGTTCCATTCTTGCTAACATCCTCAAGTCCATGAATTGGTGAAAAACACAAAACAATGCTTGTTATGAATGAATAATCTTCATCAAATACTCTAACAAATGCCTCTATCATTGTTGCCTAATAGATTTTAATTTCATATACCTATTTCTCATAATGAGGCCACAAGAGTTTCCAGGTGTCTCACTTCCATCCCCCGTCCCTCTTCCCTTTGTTCTATCTGGACTAACCAACTATGAACTATATAAAGTACATACTTCGTGCAAATACCAAATCATGCTTCTATTGAATCGCAAGATACATATGTTGAAATCCCCTTGAAATATCCTCATCCGTTTCATCACATCAGTACTTCTGCATTAGTGCTTACTCAGTCAATTAGCAATCAATGCTAAAGTGACAAATTCTGATGAAGAAATCCTCTTACAAGTGGTAAATTTCTCATAAATCTAATCGAGCATGTATTTCAAGGTTTCTCATTATGCAAGTAATCCTAAAAAATGAATATCATCTTAAAATATCCTTCTGTGTCATGTTCAATATTCATCTCCTCCTTAAACTTAGTTAAATAAAATTTTCATTCAGTTCTGACATATCCTTCAAATAAGGGAAAAAGAGTTTATTACTTCAATCTACACCTGGTAAACATCCTTCTCAGTTGGAATTTTTTCCATTAGCATAAGATTCCAAATTTCAAGGGCTTGAGTGGACCATCATCTAGTAGAACACATTTACTTCAACACATTTGAGGTGAAAATTTCAATAGATAGACGTGTATGTCCATAAACACTTCCAAGAACACTTCACATCCATCGGGTGATGTCTTTTTTCCTAAAAAAAAAGAGTAAGTGATTACATATAGAACATGCAAAAGAAAAAAAGTGATTTTACATATGTAATGAGAATCTGGTCACATAAACAAATTACGTAGTCATCTTCATGTGCAACATCTACATATAATACATTCTTGCAAAAGTTAGTATGGGTGCCTTATTAAAATTATGGTCAAACACATCAGCACTGTTAAAGCATAACCAACAGTTTGTTTTTAGGGAAACCGTGTCACACAAGTTTTACTAAGCATGAAAAAATAGATCACATGCTCTTTCCTTCAACATCTTCATACGGATGTTCATGTTTCCTCTCTTTAGTGCTCCTCCCATGCCATCACAAGTGAGTATTTCCTCTTTCTCATTTATAAATGGATAATGCCCATGTTTATCACCTTAGCTATCGGTGTAAAGCCAGCTCAGAAGAAAGCGTGTGGATGTATAGGAAGAAGGATTGCAACTTATCTTGGAAAGTTGAGTAACATTGTGGACTATATACATTAATGATTACTACTTTTGTGATGATAGTAGGAAAAACCATTGGTGAATACTTGCAACTTTTATGTTTTTTCATTCACCAAACAAGTCTATGCAAACAAGAGAACTATGGTGTAGCAACCCAATCATGGAACTTTCACCATATAGCAACGTAAATTGAATATTCCAACAAAAAAGTTATTATATTACAAGATATACCATGTTCATCTTTGACATCATAATAGTTGTGACATGTCATTTATTTTTTATGCAGATAATAATACGATTACCCGATCTTTGAGGAGCATGTGTATGGCTTTCGTCACATATCATCAAGACACAAAGTTGACGTACATTAAAGACCATGAGATCAGTGATGATGTATCTCATTAGAATTCACCTAAGACATTCATGCATGGTTACAACATACTCATCCCAATTATTCAATGTCATTTTATTATGTTGTTCTATGTCATGTTATGTTGTAATGGCTGCATATCACCTTGCTCTTTCAAGCTCTAATTTTTCAAAAAGACACCCAAAAATTTCATCTTATCTTATTCATGGAAGGCCACGATGCCACAAATCAAACAATGGATGTCGAGACTTTTGAAAACAAGTATTGCATTACATGCTACCCTCACACACACATTAAACGCTTTACCATCATTACCTCCTTTTGTAAAATTTGGATGTTTTCCACATGATTCTTACAAAGACCTCTTATTAATCACTATTTGTGATGCTACTACTATTATTGACAAAATGAGAGATTCATTTTACAACTTGCAAAAATATGAGCCATGAACATCCCAACAATGAACAATGGATTTAGTAAATTATCAAAAAACTAAAAGCCATATTAGGGTATACGAATGAGCTCTTGATGCTCGTTTGTGGAACTTTTCATGTTTTTACTATAATAGGCCTTGAATATGTGTTAGAAGTGCCCACATCCAAATCAATTAGTATTCACACTTCCGAAAGATAAACTTCCACTTGGTTATTAGAGGATCGTCAAATAAAGGCACTTTGTGTGTGTCAGGACATAGAACATTTGTTCATCATCATCTCCGTCGGTTGTAATATTAAAGTGTTTTTCATAAGCATTTCCACTATTGGATGTGATGGTCATGTCGTTGATGGATGGTGCTAAGTTCATTATTTGAATGTTTTTCTTCTACAAACCAAGGTGCAGCTCATTGTGTCCCGACCAAGAAGATGATAGATATCCATCCAAAATGAAAGGAGTGCTAAATGTGTCCTAGGAAAACACAATGTTGGAATTTTTATCTTTAACATCTTACGTACAAGACAGTTCTATTATTGAAACATTGTTTAATTGGCAAGCAAGGTTCACAACAAGAAATGGAGTATGGGTCGACTTTATGAAAAGTTCCTTACTTTGTTCTAACACCAATGGGCCTTATACTATGACCCTAATACCACACATAAGAAGTGGCCGTTTATAACCCAAGTTACAAAATTATAAAAAAGAGCTCCTTCGAGAAGAGGAAGCATGGATGTTCCAACACATGAGCTTTAGGGGTAGGTGAAGTATGCATCTTGAAAAGGTTTCTTCTCATTACGTTTTTACACAATGAAGAAAATGATGTTGTAAAAGCATGAAACAAAAGGAAAGAAAATGGGCAAATAAAAATGCGATCCGAACATGTGAGTTACTATAAGCGTACATCACCTTCTTGTATTTATAACGATAACAAGAAATTGGTCCATAGTTGTGTTGCTCATGCATTTGCAAATAACTTTGTGTATGGGTCGATTTTCATTGACGCATCTACTTTACAAGTAAAGAAGTACATACATGAACAACATCTAACATTTCCACAAACTAAGATTTTGTGCATGCGTAGCAAACAAACGTGGCACTTGACACAAAAGACTTCATGTGCGCTCATTCTATGCACTTGACCATTAAAAAAAGCCGAAAAACTCAATAGTATATGACAACCATCAAGATGACATCCATGAGCAGGATTTTACATCAAGTTTAGAAATCAATTACACTTTTTTCTTATCAACTTCATGCTTGGCTGAATATTTATCATCAAGAAAATGTATCAAATAGTAAATTATGCAACACATTATGAATCGAACAGAAAGTTCTTATGGAGCCAGTCCTCTATGTTGAGTTGAACGTTTTCATGTAGTACACTTGTATGTTATGTACTACCAAGAGTTTATCATTTAGTTTTTTTGAGTGAAGTTTACAAAATCCAGTTTGAAAGATTTTTTTTATCATCATCAAAATCATTAATGCTCACATCAACGAGTTTCATACCATTTTGTGGTACGTGTTAGCCCTTGGTGACAGTGCGATTTGTATCTTTCATCGCTCTCTCTCATAACCCTTTGCTTGGTTTCTTATGAAAAAAACTTCTCAACTAGATAGGGACCTTGCAAAAAACTCATCCTTATGTAAGCATCTACACCTTATTGGAATTGAAACATTATTCATGAAGTATGATGTCATGTACATCATTTATTTGAAATAAATTAATGGGACCAATGTTAAATGGCCCTAATCACTCAAGAATTAACACTTAGATTATTTCCTGAATTCTTCTCTCCTCTCTTTGACACATTCAATAATAATGCAAGGAATATTGTTCTAATCCCTAACTATCATAAAATTGTTTTACCACATTATATAAATTGTCTCCAATTCACCATACAAATTATTCAAGATATGCATGTGTTTTCATAAGCTATTTAGCAAGTTACAACCTTCACCTTCTGTTGTTAGATATATTTTTTATGACATTACCAACTAAATGACGTGCAAAATCACATCAAGGTGTTTTGATTAGCACTAAACAGAAAACATGTTGAAGTACACCTTGAATTACGTACACCTTGAATTGCGTACATCATGGCCAAATAAATATGAATATCCAACCATTTATTTTACACCAGAGAACTTTGAAATGTTGGTCATATATTTATTATAATTCAGATCTATGTCATCATATTTGTGGACATATTTTTTTACATGGAAGCATTTTGTAGACACTTTATCACTACTTGAGTTGATGAAGTTCACTTTGTTAATTCTTAGAGTTTCTTCCTATTTTGAACAATACAACATTCATGAAGGCCTATCATTGAGTAATACCTCCCATAATGTCACGTTTAAAAAGGCAAAGGCAAGTGTTTTGAACTAGATTGTTGCCATAACATTAGCCCTTGGATTCATGAGTTTTTCACTATATGCCATAAAGCCTCCCTTTGGTGCTCAAGTTGACAACATCTTGTTGTAGATAGATCCTCACAAATATTTCATTTATAAATGTTTTTTGATTTACAATTGCTAATTGCCACATGTGTTTGACTCGTTTTTTATCATTATTGTACGATTAGTGAATGTTATGAGAGAGGAGATGTATTTAATACATAATTGAGATTTTTTTAAGTGTGTAGAGTATAAGTGTGCATCTGCTATCGTTGTTCTTTTGTAAGCAGATGCATAGTAAGTAAAATGCAGGTGGTTCATAAGTCAAAAATATAATGTAGGAGATGATTCAAGAGTAGAAATTAAGCAAGAAGTGTACTTAAGTACATAATAATGAAGGTTTTGATTCCATAATTATATAAGTAAGAAGAACGTGGATGCATGCATAGGGTGTGTATACATCCGTTAAACATATGCCTCCATTATTATTACGTGAGATGCTTTACTACGAACATCCAACACGAAATTGGTGAATATGGAGAAATATGTTAACATTACGAAAGGTACAAAAGGTAATTAAACAGCTGTAGTGACCAACATTGGAAAGTTGGTGTGAATCTTTATGTTTCTATCACACTCATATGAAATGGTCAATGTATCAAAATGTTTTGGTCCACATGCTCGTGCTAACCTCGAACAAATCTTTGAAATCATGATATGTTGGGAAATGACCAAAAGTATGAAGAGATCCTCTTCGAAAGCTTGGGGATACTCTAAAAAATATATTTATACTGTTTCTACCCTCCCAACACTTATGCAAATCAAGCCATGTATGGGCTACTTCTTTTGAGCATGGCCAAAATGCATTTCATTGGGAAACATTAGTGTATAGAAATGTTTTATGGAAAGCATTATTGAATAGATGCTTCAAAATCTTGAATAGAGATTCTCTTTACGGATTTCAAATCATTCTCATGGAGATAAAGAAGTGAAAAATTAAAACTATATGTTAAAACATTTTGAACTGCTAATCATTTGACTAGAATTGAAACTGATAATTCATTAAAAGTTTTTATTCTAAAAGAATTAAAAGTTTTACTAACTACTTCTTACAACTACTAAATTCTTGTAAGGAGTTCATGAGGCATTAAAAATGTAGAAATGAACCTCAATTACTTTTTGCATTTTTTCAAAACATCTTCTGTTAGATTTCAGAGTCATCATGCATCTGACAACACTTGCTATGATCATGATCTTTAGCTAGAATCTTCACTCTTATTGCATTCTTACTATGTTTTTGCATTGAAAATAGAATCTTCTAGTTATACTTATTTTGAAGATGATCATGGTAAGAGGATCTGTAAGATTCATGTTTATACATTCATTCATTTGTTATGAAAGAATTACATTACTATCTTATAGTTTTTTGCACCATTTCATGGAAATGGTTAATTCATAATCATAATCATCAACCTTCTAATGTTTTCATGAAAAAAGATGCAAGTCTTCCACAGTGATGATCAAATAGGGAATTTTTCTTGAGGTTCTTTTAGAAACATTAATTTGAATGATACTATAAATATTCTTCATTTTTGAAGTGTTATTTGTTTTTATGATTTGCACAAATTCAAAATCATTTTGCAGACGTTGATTTAATCTTTGGAAGATTAAAAATCTTGGATTTTACAAGAAATTTATTGAATTCAATTTTGTTTACCCTTTTATGTTTTTTATAGTGTATTTTCATGGATAATCTTTTAAGAATATCATGCAGGATTGTGCAAGCAGGCCGTATGAATAATTTAGTGTAAGCTTCTCAATGGTAACCATTGTGGGTAAATCATACATGCATGAATCACGATTAAATGAGGTTATTAAAGTACACTATGCCACAAATGATGTCCATTATTGTGATTGGTGGCTGTGATTTATGGAAATATGGAATGGAATGATGTAAAGTTTTGATTCATCATAGATTTTGTTATCATTGCAAAAAGTGAGATATGCTAGATTTTTGGAGGATCTCGCACAAGGATCTTGATTTCGTTTTAAAATCATTTTTGGGGGCGTTGACCTTGTCCCTTTTATGGATAAAATATGCTTCCAAATTTTCAATCACAAAAGCATTGAAGTGTCTTTATCACCTCCACTAGGTGCGCCACCCTCCCTCCATTTTGTATGAGGTACACCTATGGACTCGCCTTCCAAAAAGATGTCACTTTTTATTGAGTCGTGCGCGTTTGTTCCAGTAGATACCTTGTTCCTATCCTTAACATCAAAGTGAAAGTACTTTGTTAGAAAAGATATGCCCGTTCATTTTGATGGAAAACTTGCTAGCATGCCAAACACCTTCAAGATACATGGGAAGTTTTCACTTCTTTGCATTTTTAGTTCTTGGTCATTGTGCCTAGAAGAGTTATAAGCAAAGTAGGCCTTTATTATCATATGCACTTCCATTGTGAAGGAAATGACAATGATTCTCTCTCCACTGTCATGTGTTTGTGTCATGTTTTAGCGAAGTAGAAGCCTAGTGGATGTATAGTGTTGGAAGGTCTTCATACTAGGTATATGAAGACCCACTTCAAAACATGGATCTTATGTATTTTTTGTCTTTCGAGTTTTTTTTGGCATATTTTTCACGCAGGACAGTTTGCTCGCACTATTGCAATATGTCCGTTTTCTCCTTTTTTCTTGAATTAAAAAAATGATGACTCAACCGCGTAATGGCGTGTTCACTTTTGCTACATGAAGTCCGAATGGTTGCTTAATATGTGTTCTAGTTCAATTTGTGTTGTCGACCTGTCTATATCGAAACACTCTTCCATCCTTTGACACCTATGTTATCAGAGATAGACTTGTGGATGTATTGAGATCAAATGCCAAAATATTTTTTCATCGACTTTTAGGCGATTGATTTCCAACAAGTTTCCTTTGTTTTAACCGTTTTCTATTCTCAATTGTTCGCCCCTCTTCCCATAAATTTGTTTCTGCGGTCAGCTTATCTTCTGTTTGATTTTGGATTAGTGCTTGCCCTGACGCATGTTTTCGCGCCCATGAAGCGTTTTTCTCGGGCCAGTTCGTTGCCTTCACCATTTGCGAAAGCTGCGGGCATCGAACGAATACATCGTCGTTCGGTGTCCATGTCCGGATGTGTGGAAGCGATAGACTCTACTGCGGAAGGCCAAGGTTTGCCTCCTCCTATGTCCGCGATTGAAGGACGGAAACTTGAAAGTACAAACATAGAAGCACATAATGACGTCATAACAGTAATGAAACACAGTTGCATCGCTGGACGTCACTGTGCGTAGTGCCTCAGTTTTCTTAACGAACTCGAAGCCAGAACGGAATGAGTGACGGTGGGCACAGACAAGGAACCCGCGGACGGGTGGTGAACTGCATTTGAGGGAGTGTCTCGGATATATGCAGGTCGTGTCCTGCTCATGGCAGGACCCAGTAGGACACGCCAATAGTTTTCCGTTGTGCTTTCTGTGTGCGCATGTTTGCCGTCGCGACGTGTTGCAACCTGTCCCTTTCTCTTTCTCTCTATTTTTTCCCTATCTCCGTTTTTTCTCTATTTGTGTCCTCCGGGGCATCCAGTGATATCTTGTCGCCTCTCGTTCGGTCGTCTTCAAGCTTGGTACCGATGCCGAGCACTCATTGGTGAGATATCTTATCGGTGGAGCACGGCTCATACACTTTGCGTTCGGGGGGCGTTTGCAGGTCAGTTCTCGGGACGGTTTTGCCGTTCGATCTCCGTCGGCTTGTGTCTAGTTACAAATTCCTCCAACCCTTCCGCCCCTCGCTGGTCACTGAAGTGCGGTCTTGCAGTGGCCAGGTGGGTGCCGACATCGTTTGCGGGATGCTATCATCGGACGAGGTAGCCATGTGGAACAGGATGTGCTCGCCCGGGAAATAAGCACAGCCGGGAATCCAATCTGGTGCACCCCCATATGGCGACGTCGGTAGGGTGGACCAAGCCCCTGTAAATC
>SZWC01010683.1:70368-91372 GCA_023375785.1 Penium margaritaceum | reverse complement strand
CCCTCCCCACCTAGGTCAATCCTTCCCCCTCTCCCTCTCCCAACCTGCCTCTCCCCCTCTCTCAGTGAAGCATCACTGACGTGCAGCCTCCTCCTGTGTGTTTCTCGAAGGCCTATTTGATGTTGTGTCTCTTTGCTCTCTTTCCCTTCAAACATCCCCCCCCCAACCCCGTACCTCCTCTCCGGTCCCATTGTCCAAGCGCAGTGTCGGACGGAGGCCATTCCATGTACGACAAGGGCATCGCGCATGAGCTCATCCTCGCCACTGAAGCGTTGAAGAGCAACCCTCTGTGACACCACATTGGGATGCACGTGGGAAGGGAGTGGCGTTGGACCGAGCACCTGTTTCAAGCCAAACTATCCGGATGATTCTTCACATTCATTCCTTCACATTCATTCGTGGCCAGAGGGGCCTTCACCTTTTCCACAGATCGTCTGGAGGCTTGTTTCTTTAAAGATGTTTCATTGAAGGATATGTGGCGAGTTTTCAATGTCTTGCCCTAAGTCGATGCCCTCTCCTTCGTCCATGTCTTCGCCGTAACACGAGTTGGATCTAACACAAGAGTAGGATGGCCAGGGAGACAGTAATCCTTTTCATTCATATATACAGGGAACAACCATGGTAGATACCACCCATGTGTAGTGAAAAACATGTTCTTAGGGTCTCTCCCCAAAAAGGAGACCAAACGGGGTTATCCTAGCAAATGTCAGTGTAATGGACACACCCACCTGTCTACATTACACAAAATCAGTTTAGATGTCTTTTCTTCCCTTCCAATCTACATATCCCCCACAATCCTTCACCCAACAAGATGTGGGCTCACGGTGTGTTGGTTTTTTCTCACATCTCTCATTGTGCTCTGTTGTGTCCTCCCGGCTTGTGTACATTGGCGTACAGGTGACTGGCGCCAAGACTCGACGCTGCTCGAGTGTCCTCCGGTGGAGCCGACGCACGCTGAAGACTACACGCAATTCGCTAGAGCCAAATGTAAAGCCTAGGCAACAGGTTGGGGCAGCAGCGTTGTTGATGCAGCGAGCGGGCTTCCACGCTCGTTGCTTAAGTCAGCTGCCCCCTCAGTCTGCTGCTCTAGAGTCTAAGTCTGGAAGCTCTGGGTTTGTTACTAAAAAACGCGCGCGCCAGAGTTGGCGCCAGAAAGCAGCTGAAAATTGAAAGTAACTGGTTAGGAATGAAGAATGAGCAACAATGGGAGACCCCTCCAAGTTCTAGCTCCCTCCCACTAGTGTAGAAGTTGTTTCTCAGGTAACCAGCCAATCAGAAAATAGCTGTGGACCTTTTTTTTGTTAGGCAGGGTTTTCTCGGTGAGCCCTGCCAGACGCCCGACAGCCCAAAACCCGGGCGTCGTCCGTTTTGCCTGAAAACTGGACCATACCATAATACCAATGCTGCAAATGCAGTCATGCGGTCAGAATTTGCTAGATAAATAGTAGCAGAGAGTTATGGCTGCCCGAACCCGGACAGCGCCTACGGTAGTCCATGATGCCGAACAGGGTCATACAGCATGCAACAAGGACCCTAGGCAGGGCATGACGACGCAAACGCGACAGGACGCGCTGGACGCATGCAGACAACAATTGCTGTGGGAGTGACCGCCGGCTGCACGACCGCCGAGGAGGCCTGCCGATGGAGCTGAGCACGTCGCCGGAGAGAGGAGGCTCCAGCGAACCGTGAGTAGACCTCAGCGTGCGTCGGCTCCACCGGATGACGCTCCATCAGCGTGAAGTCTCACCGTCATTCATCTGCACGCCGATGTACACAAGCCGGGAGGACACAACAGAACACAATGAGGGATGCGCAAAAACCAACACTCCCCCATGACTCACAAGCGTAGTGTACATGGGCGGGCAGAGAAACGGTCAACATCCAGACTCGCGCAAGGTAGGCAGAGACGCAAGCAGAGACAAAGAGGGCAACTCACGGACGCACGTCGATTGAACTCACAGCCTTCTTGAACGAGTCCCGCTTCAGTGCCTTGGTCAGGAAGTCAGCCAATTGTCGTGCTGTCTCAACCCATACGATGCTGATGCTCGTGTCATGCAACAACGAACGCACATAGTGATACTAAACATTTATGTGCTTTGTGTGTGTGTGATGCACATCGTCATTGTCGGCGATGGCCATGGCACTCTCATTGTCACAATGCAAGGTGATGGATGCGACAGACTGACGCAACTCAGACAGCAGACGACGCAGCCACACACTCTCGCACGCGCCTGAGCCAAGGACCACGTACTTAGCCTTGGCAGTGCTGCATGCAATGCACCCTTGCTTCTCACTACGCCAGGACACAGCTGTGCCGCCGACCAGAAAGATCCAGCCCGTGCGACTCTTACCGTCTGGACTGCCGGCCTAGTCACAGTCGGTGTAGCCCACTGCGACGACGGACGGCTGACGGCGGCACATGAGACCTCGCCGAGGAGTCGAGACGACATAGCGCAGCACTCGGATCGCGGCCTCGAAGTGGAGGTGACGCGGCTCCTGAGAGAACTGGACTAGGAGGTTGACGGCGAACGCGATGTCTGGGTGCGTCGTCGTTGCCAGGAACATCAGTGACCTGATGACCCGCAGATACGTGGTCACATCAACTGGCTCCCCCACAACAGCTGGGTCATGACTCTTCAGCTTAACCTGGCCATCGGGTGATATGGGTGAAGATGCGCTAGGCACGAGGGGCAAGTCCTCGGCGGAGCGAGTGGACAGGGTCTGCACATAGGCAGCCTGGTGAACGTGCAGGATGCCCTGGGAGCGATCATGCTCAAGCTCCATGCCCAGGAAGACTCGGGTAGACCCGAGGTCCTTCATCTGGTAGGCGGCGTGCAGCAAGTCCTTGACATGCTGGATGGCTGCCGCGTCTGGCGACGGAATGAGGAGATCGTCGACGTAGACCAGAACCGCGGCGAAGGTCTGACCTCGCGGGCTGACGAACAGTGCAGGGTCAGCGGTGCTGCATTGGAGGCTGCCACGGAGAAGCGTGCTACTGATCTCCTGGTTCCAGCACCGAGGCGACTGGTTCACGCCATAGAGGGCCTTCCGCAGCCGCCAAACTCTCCTAGTGCCGTCGTCGAAGCCTGGGGGCTGCATCATGTAGAGCTCCTCACCCTCCAGTGAGCCATGGAGGAATGCGTTGTTGAAGTCCATTTGATGCAGCTCCCACCCGTGCTGGGCAACCAGGCTGAAGAGCGCCCGGCTAGTGGAGAACCGACCGACTGGGGCAAAGATCTGGTCGTAATCGATCCCAAGGACCTGAGCAAACCCCTTTGCTGTGAGGCGGGCCTTGTACTTGTCCAAGGATCCGTTAGGCTTCCACTTACGCCGAAAGACCCACTTGGCACCTATGACCTTCCGACCTGGAGGGAGGTCGACGAGGTCATACACGTGGTGCTGTCGAATAGAAGCGAGCTCCTCGGCGCAGGCAGAATCCCAATGAACGGCCTCAGGGGAGGCTCGAGCCTCGTGTAGGGTGGAAGGGTCCTCTGGGCGTGTTGTGGATCGGATTGAGGGGGCGTGTGCATCACGAGCCCCAGGTGAGTGCAGCGAGGACAGCATGGCAATGCTCGTGATGAAGCATGGCGTAGACTAATGCAAAACCCGGGTGAAGGTCTGCGATGATGGCAGAAGTGGTCAGGCCGAGAGCCTTTGTGCCAGGGTCCCCACTCATGACCGTGGGAGTGGAGGAGACACGTGGAGTCACAGGGGGTCGAGGCGCCACGGGACGTGGAGCGACGGTTTGCACGTTCACTGTCGGCCGAGGTCGGAGGCTGCCGCCTAGGCCACGTGTGTAGCGCGGTTGGGCAGAAGATGGTCCTGAGTCCGACGGGCCGACGGAGGCGGACGGGGCTACTGGTCCGGAGGAGCCTACAGACGCGACAGGCGCTGCTGGCCTGGAGGGGCCAGTTGGCCCGGAGGAGCCAGCAGACGCGATAGGCGCTGCTGGCCCGGAGGGGCCAGCGGACGTGACAGAGGCTGCTGGGCCAGAAGGGCCAGCGGACGCGACTGGGGCTGCCAGGCCGGAGGGGTGAGCGGACGCGACTTGGGCTGCTGGCCCGAAGGGGCCAGCGGATGCGACTGGGGCTGCTGGCCTGGAGGGGCCAGCGGATGCGACTGGGGCAGCTGGTCCGGAGGGGCCAGCGGACGCGACAGGAGTTGCGGGCCCAGAAGGGCCAGCAGACGCGACTGGGGCTGTCGGCCCAGAGGGGCTATCGGAAGCGACTGGGGCTGCCGGCCCGGAGGGGCCAGCGGACACGACAGGTGCTGCTGGCCCGGAGGGGCCAGCGGACACGAGTGGGGCAGCTGGTCCGGAGGGGCCAGCAGACGCCACAGGGGTAGCTGGCTGGGAAGGGCCCGTGGACGCGGCTGGGAATGTTGGCCTGGGGGGGGCCAGCGGACGCGACAGGGGCTACCGGCTCCGAGGGACAGAGTGATGTATCACCCGGAAAATACAGGACAGAGAACGGACTCACCACTCCCCCACGCGACGGGAGGAACACGGACGAGCCGGAGCCGATGAGGTCGCGGGGAAACAGGTCCTCAAAGAAGAGGGCATCGCGGGACTTGGCGATGCAGTGTCGGGATGGGTCCTAGAAGCGCCAGGCCTTGGACTGAGGAGACACACCGAGGAAGGTGCAGGGGCGTCCGTGGAGGGCGAGCTTGCCGCCCTGCTATGGGACGGGCAGCCACACAACGGCTACGCAGCCCCAGACGCGAGCCGGGCGGAGGTCAGCACGCCGACCGCACCAGTGCTGGTAGGGCATGGACTGGCGGAGAAGGGGACCGTGGGGGACCCGGTTCTAGACCGAGGTCATGCAGGCCATGGGTTCAAAATAGATGCCATCAGAGAGACCGGACTTGACCCGCATGGTGCAAACGGCGTCGGCCATGGTACGGTTCCACCGCTCGGAGACGTCATTCTGGGCGGGTGTGTAGGGCGCAGATGTCTCATGGTGGATCTCGCGGGAGGCGAGAAAGGTCGTGGCCTCACCCAGGTACTCGCCACCATGATCGGAGCGAAAGTGGCGGAGGGGGCGGCCACACTCGCGCTCCGCGAGGACAAGCCAGTCTTGAATGGTTGGGGCAACATCGCTCTTTTGCCTAAGGTAGAAGACCCAACGGTAGCGAGAGTAGTCGTCCGTAAGGGTGAGGACATAGCGGCCATGTTCACCGACAGACTCGGTGGGGAGAGGGCCCATGACATCTGAGTGGACAAGGTCAAGAGGGGCGGACGCACGGGAGGAAGAGAGGGGGTATGTGGACCGGTGCATCTTCTCCTGAGCGCAATCAATGCACTCAGTGGGGCACGGGAGAGGGAAAGTCTCCAGGTCAAGGCCCTTGGCTGGCTGGGTGCGGAGCATGCTTTCTACGGCGGCAAAGTGGACGTGGCAAAGGCGGCGGTGCAAGAGGCGGGTGTGCTGAGGAGAAAGCGTGCTGGTGACAAACACATGACCTGTGGCGGCCGACGGGGAGGAGACGGGAGGGGAAGATGAGAGGCGGGGAACGTGTCAGAGGTTGCCACGGGCGGTGGCGTGCAGTACGACAAGACCAGACGGACGCAACGAGAAAGTGCCGACACCACGCGAGAGCACAACGTCCATGCTCATGCGGTCAAGGGCAGTCACGGACAGGAGGCTGAGCTCGAGACCAGGGACAAAGAGAACATCGGTCAAAAAAACGTCACCGGCCGGACCACGGAAACGAACGACGCCAACACCACGGACAGACAGCACCTGTCCGGAACCCGTCCGGACACCGGAGACATCGCCGACAGGACCGGGCATACTGAAGGCCTTGCGATAGACCGTCATGTGATGCGTGGCCCCGGCGTCGATGATCCAGGTCTTAGCAGGGTCGTGGACAAGGGTCGCCAGATCACTCGCGGTCACATGGCAACAAGCGAGGGACGCGGACGCGGTGGAAGGAGACGCGAAACGAGACTACCAATCGTCAAGCCACGCAACGTCGTCAAGGAGTGGGGTGGAGGAGAACACGGGAGACGACGAGACAGACGAGGAAACGGGACACGACGGCAACTCAGTCTCAGTCATACAGGGATGGGCCGGAGGGCAGGAGGTAACGCAACTCGCACTTCCCTGGGGAGGAGGGCGAGGCAGACCAAGTTGGAGCGCGATGAACTGCTGTAGCTGACGCTCACGGGAGGACGGCCCAGGAGTGTAGACGGAGTGCGGAGTGACGGCGCCGGAGCCCGGGTAGTAGGAGGGCTGAGCCGGCAAAGGAAGCGGAGGTGCCTAGGCTGAGGGTAGTACTACTGTGGGTAGTAATGCTTTGGCGCGGGTGTCTGCGGGACAGGCGGAGCTGTCAGAGTGGCAGAGCTGCTAGACGGGGTCGGAGTGTCAGGGCCAGGAGCAACGACAGCGGCAGAGGCGAGGCGGTGCTCCCGCTGGGGGCGCATGGTGGCGATGACGCGCGCCTCGTCCGTCGGGAGAGGGCACGTGTACCACCCGTGCCCGGGCTGGCCACAGTTGTGGCAGACCGAGCCACCACCGCTAGACCCGGTCAACGACTGCTGCTGCTGCTGCTGTGGCGGACCCTTGCCGTTCTTGTTTCGGCTCTTCTTCTTCTTGCCCGAAGACGATGAGGTAGCTGCGGCGGGGGAGGCGACGGCCACGGAGGCAACGGCAAGGGAGGCGACGGCAGGGGATGCAAGCGCCTCCGTGCGATGGAGCTGGGACTCCTCGTGAGCTTCCTCAATGAGGAGGAAGAGCTCGTATGCCCAAGGCGTGAGGGTGCCCTGGGCCGCCATGGTGGAGAGGACGTCCTCGCGGTAGCGGACGAAGACGTCCGCGTACTCGCTGGTTGCGCCGCGCTTGATGGTGAGGAGTGCGGACAGGGGGGCGGAGCAGATTTGCCGAGTCCACGGAGGATGTCCTCCGCCCGCTGCCAGTAGGCAGTGACCGTCTCGGTCTCCCCCATGTGCAGGGAGTTGAACTCCCGGAGCAAACGGCTGATCTCAGCGTCGCTGGACTGGCGATGGGGCCTGGTGAGGACGTGCCATGCGGCTGTAGGGTCTGGGATGTTGCCAGCGATGAAGTCGCCGAGGAAGGGTTCCAGGGCAAGGCGGGAGGTTGAGGGGGGGCGACTGGGACAAGGGCATGGCCGGCGTGACCAGCGTCATACAGCTGATCGGCTTGGGTGGAGTTGTAAGGGAGGGTGTAGTAGGCCTACTGACCCTGACCCTGCGCCCAGATCTGGAAGCTGAGCTCGTTGCTCCGGACCTGCTCGCCGGCCTGAAGCGGCGCCGGCGGTATCTCAAAGTCCTTCTGCCTGCGGCCGGCACCCAGAGTGGGGCCAAGGACGGAGGTCACTGTCTGCCGTTGGCGCTGAGTCTGCTGCTGTGCCAGGTAGTACGTGGCAGCGGACACAGTGGGGCTAGCGTGCCTTAGAGGGCTGAACGACGGCAGCGTACTGGTGGCGGTTTGGGCGGCGATTGGCTGTAGCGTTGCAAGCTGCTGCGTCAAGGCGGCGAGCTGTTGCTGAAGAGCAGCGAGAGGGTCAGGGTTGCCGCCAACGTTACCAGTGGACTGATGCTGCTGCTGCTACTGCTGCTGCTGGTACTGCTGCTGTAGGGATGGCGGCTGTTGCTGTTGCGACGGCGGTGGATGCTACTGCTGCTGGTGCAGGGGCGACGGCTGCTGCTGCTGCTACAGCGGCGGTGGCTGCTGCTACTGCTGCTGCAGGGGCGGCGACTGCTACTGCTGTTGCAGCGGGGTGGCTGCTGCTGCTGCTACAAGGGCGGCGGCTGCTGCTGCTGCTGCGGCGGCGGCCGCTGCTGGTGCTACGGCAGTGGCAGCTGCTGCTGTTGCAGCGACGGTGGGTGTTGCTACTGCTATTGCTGCTGCAGCAATGGCTGTAAGAAAGGAGGGGTAGGGGTCCCCCCAGTAGAGGAGGACCCCTCCTCGCCGGGTCTACCAGCCATGACTTAGTGTCCCTCCTTTTTTTGTTTTTTGTTGTCTTTGTGTTACTGATGTCAGCAGGAGGTTGGGGTGGTGAAGATTCTACCTGCTCTTTTGGCCTTTACCCTTTCCCTTCCCCCCCCTTTTTGTTTGTTTTCTTTTTCTTGATGATGTCAGCAGTGATGTCAGTAGTGACGTAAGCAGAGGGGTGCTGACGTCAGCAGTGGCGGATTTTGGGGCCGCCGTTGCTGCTGTTGCTGCTGATGATGCTATAGTCGCTTCTAATGCTGCCGCAGCCGCTACTGCTACTGCTGTTGTTGCTACTGCTGCCGCGGCTGCAGCTGTTGCTGTAGCAGTTGCTACTGCTGCTGCTGCTGCTGCTGCTGTGGCTGCTACTGCTGCTGCTACTATTGCAGCTACTGTTGCTATTACTGCTGCTGCTATTGCTGCTGCTGTTGGTGCTTGCCGCTGTTGCTGCTGCTGCGGTTGCTACAGCTGCTATTGCTGTTGCTGTTGTTGCTGCAGTTGCAGCTGCAACTACTTTTGTTGCGAGCTGCTGTGACTGTTGCAGCCCACTGCTACTACTATGCGTTACTACAGCTGCTGCGTGCTGCAGCAGCTGCTTGTTGCTATGGCGGGCTGCTACAGCGAGCTGCGGGGGTGGGGGATTTGTTTTGTTGCCCTTTTTTCATTTTTTTTCCTTTGTCACAGCGGGCAGCAACCCGCTGTCTGCTGCGAGGAGCGGGCTGCTGCACGCCTAGCAGCAACGAGCTGCTGCTTGCTGGGAGTAGCGGGCTGCTGCTTGCTGCTTGCTCGCTACGAGCAGCGAGCAGCAGCAGCCGCGGCTGGCAGCTATCAGCTGCTGCTCGCTGCTGCTGTTACTGTAGCTGGCTGCTGCTGCAGCTCGCTGTAGCAGCTGCTGCGGCTCGCTGCTGCTGCTGCACGCTGCTGCAGCTGCTGCGTGCTATGGCTGCTACCTGCTGCCGCTGCGGGCTACTGTTGCGAGCTGCTGCTGCGCGCTGCTGCTGGTGCTGCGCGCTGCTGTTGCTGCTGCGAGCTGCTGCTGCTGCGGGCTGCTGTGAGCTGGTGCTTCTGCCTACTGCTGCTGGTGGTGCCAGTCACTACACCTGGGTGATGTTGCCGCTTGTGTTGTCGCCCGCAGACGTCATACGCTGCCTGCCTCTCACCTCCTCGCGTCACACGTGGGAGTCAGTACTGCCGAAAAAATTTCGGCAGCATTTCTCCTGGCCAAGTGGCCGTGGGAAAAAATCTGACGCCGCCACCAGGCGGGTCAATGCTTCCGGGAAAAACAGGCAGCATTTCCCCTGCACTGGCACGTATGGGGGTCCGCCGGCGTTGTCTGGCACCTGTTCGCCAGTCTTCTGCTGCTGCTGCTACGCTCTGGCTCTGATACCAAAGTGTAAAGCCTAGGCTGCAGGTTGGGGCAGCAGCGTTGTTGATGCAGCGTGCGGACTTCCACGCTCGTTGCTTAAGTCATCTGCTCCCTCAGTCTGCTACTCTAGAGTCTAAGTCTGGAAGCTCTGGGTTTGTTCCTCAAAAAACGCGCGCGCCAGAGTTTGCGCCTGAAAGCAGCTGAAAACTGAAAGTAACTGGTTAGGAATGAAGAATGAGCAACAATGGGAGACCCCTCCAAGTTCTAGCTCTCCCCCACTAGTATAGAAGTTGTTACTCAGCAAAACAGCCAATCAGAAAATTGCTGTGGACCTATTTTCTGGCAGGCAGGGTTTTCTCGGTGAGCCCTGCCAGACGCCCGACAGCCCAAAACCCGGGCGTCGTCTGTTTTGCCTGAAAACTGGACTATACCATAATACCGACGCTGCAAACGCAGTTGTGCGGTCAGAATCAGCTACAAAAATAGTAGCAGAGAGTTATGGCTGCCCGAACCCAGGCAGCGCCCTACGGTAGTCCATGATGCCAAACAAGGTCATACAGCATGCAACAAGGACCCTAGGCAGGGCATGACGACGGAGATGCGACAGGACGCGCTGGACGCATGCAGACAATAATTGTGATGGCAGTGACCGCCGGCAGCACGACCGCCGAGGAGGCCTGCCGATGGAGCTGAGCACGTCACCGGAGAGAGGAGGCTCCAGCGAACCGCGAGTAGACCTCAGCGTGCGTCGGCTCCACCGGATGACGCTCCATCAGCGTCGAGTCTCGTCGTCAGTCATCTGCACGCCGATGTACACAAGCCGGGAGGACACAACAGAACACAATGAGGGATGCGCAAAAACCAACAGAGCCTCCTCCCTCCAGCGACGTGCTCAGCTCCATCGGCAGGCTTCCTCGGCAGTCGGGCCATCGGCAGTCACTATCAGTACGGATGCTATCTGCATACGTCCAGTGTTGGATCTGACTGTACCGTTGCATCTGTAGCGTCCTACTCTGCTTAGGATCCAAACCTCATGCTAGGTGGCCCTATTGTCACCAGGGACTAGTGAAGCCGCTGACTAGGTTTGGGCAGCCATAACTCCTCACTGCTATTTTTCTTGCGGATTCTAATCACATGATTGCGTTCGCAGCGTCGGTATCATAGCATGATCCATTTTTTAGGGAAAATGGATGACGCCCGGGTTTTGGGCTGTCGGCCGTCTGGCAGGGCTCACTAAGAAAACCTGCCAGCCTTAAAACAAAGCTATTTTATGATTAGCTGGTGAATTGAGGAGGTGAGTGGCCAGCAGGGTCACACACCACGTGTGGAAGCCACACGACCCACATTGCGACGTCAACCTTGCATGACAGTGTTACGAGCAGGAACAGCAGCACGAGCAGCTTGTAGCAATAGCGAGCAGTGGTAGCAATGTTGGTTTGTGTGGCTTCCACCCGTCACGACTAACGCTGATGCATTATCCATATACCCATGTTGGCGGTATATTGTAGACAAGGACGTGACAACACAACGGGCCTCTGGACTGTACCAAGACTTCTCGAGCACCTAGGACAGCGCCGGCGAGACACGGTCCATGCATTCTGACAACCCTGTAAGCTTATCGGGAGCTAGGTGAGTTTTCTCGGTGGGTTGAGACCAGCGCACGCGGTGGACTGTACCGATGCGACGAGGATACCCAGTGGTTGTATTTGTGTTTCTGATGTTCGAAAAGCCGTGTGTGATGTCTAGATGTTGATACCAAGATTTTTTAACACTGCTCGTGTTTTCTCCGTGGTCGAGACCCGGGCATTTGAAAAGCTGTTCCGGTGCCTCGAGGAGACCACCGTTGATTGTTATCGTGGTGTACGTAGTGTGTTCTCCCCGCTGACTCGTTTGGGTTCAGCCGGGGTGACGGGGCCTGGTGCGGCTAGCTGCCGGTTCACCTACATAAGCCCGCTAGGGGCTCATTTGTACTCTCTTTGTTCTTTTGTATTCCGCGTTCCAAACTTAGCCAAATTCTTGCCGTCTTGCATCGCACTCACATACAGAGCTGATGTTTGTTTTTGCATCGGCCAACATGCCCTAATATATTTAGAATTTGGTATCAGAGCGCAGGGGGGCGTGTGAGCAGCAGAAGGAGGATAAGAAGAAGCAGTGGGCAGAATGAAAAGAGAACGCGCCACGTGGCGTCAGGGCGGCAACAGTGTGAGGGAGCGCAAAGTGAGTGCAGGTGAACGCCAGGGGGGCGGTGAGCCGTGCACAGCAGCACTAGCGACTGCCGTGGCAACAACAATAGCAGCAGCAGACGAAGCATCCGCGTTAGCTGCGGTGCCACGCAGCAGGAGCAGTAGCGGCAATGTAGCCGTTCACAGGAACAAAAGTAGCGGCGGCAACGGTAGCGGCGGCTTACGCTAGTATTTGCAGTAGCTGCACAGGTGGCAGTAGCAGCAGTAACAGCAGCTGGTGTGCTGCAAAGCAACAACAACAATAGCAGTTGCAGCGGCGCATCCGCTGCTGCAGTAGCGGCGCCAGCAGCAGCAACATATGGCAGCAGTAGCAGCAGCCACTGCAGCAGCGGCGGCAGCAGCCACTGTAGCAGCGGCGATAGCAGCAGCAGCGTGCAGCAGCAACGGCAGCAATAGCAACGTGCAGTAGTAACAGCAACGACGACAGTAGCAAGTAGCAGCGGCGGGAGCGGCAAGTAGCAACAGCAGCAGCGGCGGCAGAAGAAGCAAGCAACAGCAGCAGATGCTACGCAGAGCAACAGCAAGAGCAGCAACAGCACAAGCAGCAGCACCAGGAGAAGTAGGACTAGCAGCAGCAACCGCAGTAGCTGCACCTGCCGCTGCAGCTGCTGCTGCCGCTACGAGGAGGGCCTCCCAACCCTCCTCTGAGGAGAGGACCTCTGAGGGGGCCTGTCGGCCCCGTTCGCACCCTCCTCCCCTTCTCAAGGGGGCGGTCGGAGGGCCCCGCGGAGCCCCTCCGAGGGGCCCTTTGGAGGGGGCCCGCCGGCTCCGTGGGCCCCCTTGGCCCTGTCGGCCCCATCGGCTGACCGATGTAGGGGCTGGCTCAGAGGGGCGGACAGGACCCCGCCTCTCTTCCCTCCTCGCTCGCTCGTAGGCTTGCGAGCGAGCGAGCGAGCAAGGGGCCCACGCCCCTCATTTGTTTTATTTTCCGATGCGAGGGACGACCTGACCCCTCGCCCTTTGCATTTTTTTGGGGCCTCCTCCCCTTTCTCTCAGGTGTCATTCAAGACAAGGGACGGGTGTGCATTCGTGAGGGAGTGGTGATCGGAGTTGACAAAAAAGGAGGGGGAGAGAAAAAAAATCAATAGAGAAAAAATAAACCAAAAAGAAGGGACAAAACATTTCAATCCCTACCGCCGAAAACCGTAGCCGCAACCCGTCTAGCAACGGCTACAACAGTCGTACTTGTAGCAGTCATAGCAAGAATAAAACCTTCCATAGCAACAACCACGGTGACGGTGGAGTGTCGATGACTGCATAGTACAGAGCAGTTGCTATAGCGCTTGTAGTTCCCCCTTCCCGGTCGACAGCGGACTGTCGTCGACGGCGACTTTTCTTTCGAGACGCGTCATGGACCGGCGTCTCTCTTGGGCCCGTGGATTGGTGCACGCACGCGACCCCATAGGATCAATGGCAGATTCGAGTTTGTGCATCTCTGAGGGCTGGGTTGTTCATCGCTTGGAGCAGCAGCTACATCTGGAGCCACCCCCTTCTGTTCCTGGAGCAGTCTTTGCTGCGTTAGTGGCAGCACCATTAGTAGCCGCAGTAAGTAAGACTCCATACTCCGGGCGTACTGTGGTAGTGCAGCTCGTCTAGTCTGGTCACATTTGCTGACCCTGACGCCGTGACCTCCGGAAGTGACAGTACCTATTGGTCTCATCCTCTCCCGTGGCTTGGTGTTTACCACCGGGAGGAGGTGTCCTCGGTACCTATCGATTATCTAGCGTACGAGATGAGTGCGCAGACATTTCAGTAGGCATCCTGCGCATTCGCATGCTAATACTGTGGTGATGGACGTCATGGTTGGCGTCGCTACTAGACGCGCCCTCGCGGCTCGCATCCACCTTGGCTTCAGCTTCGTCCGAGCCTGAGTGCTCCACAACATATAGATCTACCGGCGTTGGTAGATCTCCTAGCTGGAAATGTGGCGAGCATATTTGCCGAGATCCACGGCCTGCGGTAGATGGTGAAGTGGCTTTGTGACCTCGTCGTCACTGAGCATGCTTCTGCTACTAGTTTGTCGACAACCTCTTTGACCACATCTCCTTCATTCTCTCTTTCTTCCTCTTTCGATGGTGTCCCTTCAGCTTCACCTGTCGGCCCGTCCCAGGCTGCCACCATCCTCTCGATCCTTCACCCTCCTGTTACGACAACACCACCGCGCCATGACATGCTTTCTTGTAGTCGTTCCAGTCATGTGTCTCCACGGCGTCAGCGACAGCGATTCGCATGCCATGCTCGCGCCGATTTGGATACTTCCTCCACCTTCTCGGCTTCCGTTGCTGTCCCTGTCGAGGGGTAGTGTGGTCAGTGAGCATTGCATGTTGTGACGGTAGCGACAGGATCCGCACTCGCGCCGGGTCGTGGTGCCTAAGCGCCAGCTTAAGCAGATTGAGATGACACGGTGACAACACATGGCGTGGAGTCTGATCTCGACATGACGTTCATGGTGGAGACTTGCCTGTTGTCGCCGGGGATAGATCCGGATCTTCTACAGCAGCAGGTGACATCAGGAGGAGTATGGGCACTGCATTCGTGGGCGGTACCACTTGCGGCTCCGGCCGATGGGGGCCCGACGGTGGCACACAAGTCCCTTAGTGATCAGGATACGTCTACCGGACTTTTGGGCGAGATTGTGCAGCAGACTCACATTAGTCCGGCGCATGTTGGAGTACTTGGGACATGCATGTCATTCAGTTTGACATCTACGCTGGGACATGAGCTGGATGTTCTATAGCAGCAGGTTGCATCAGGAGGAGTGAAGGTTCCGCGTGCCTGGGTGGTGCCACTCGCGATTCTGAATGGTAGCGGCCTTGCGGTGGCAGAGGAGACTTGTACGGATGGGGATGTCCCATACGGATTTCTAGGGGCGTTGGCGCACGAGACTCACACCAGCCTGACAGCGGTCGCAGTACATGAGCACAGTCGGCCGGCTAGTTTTTTACAGGTTGAGGCATTCTTGAGGTCAGCAGTTGTGAGAGATGTCACTAGGACATGTGCTATAGCAGATATAGAAGGCTCCATCATGTCATCTACACCACCTGAGGACCAGCTTCAGCATGAGGAGTCTTCGATATACCCAGAGTCTACGGGTTCTCGTACACACGATGGATCAGCAATACACATGATGGAATCAGACGGTGGTCCTCACTCCATTATCGAGCAGGTGGCAGTGACGAGCTTTGTCAGCAAGATGGTGCGTGAGCGTGAGGTGCGCTTGTTGGTCGCCTTGATGGGCATTGTCGAGCCGGAGTCCTGCACACCAATGTCCACTATGGCGGTAGTCGAGGACAGTGGAGCAGATTCGTACACGCGGATGGAGACACCTCGTCAGCAGGAGCTAAGTTCTGCCCCCTCGTTTTCACATGTTGGTGACCCTACCGATCACATTGACGCTGAGAGTGGCAGGACTTGCATGGAAAACATTTCAACATGCTCCACGGACTCTGACAACTCCTCCTTTGCCTTCTATCTCGGCATTCGACCGCTCACTTCTTCTATGACAGACACGAGCTGTGGTGTGGATGCGAGACTTGAAGCTCCATCCGATGTTCCAGCGTCTCAGCACATTACGAGTTTGGTTGATCCCCAGGAGGATGCAACAGCAGTGGCTCCATCGTCTTTAGCAGCAGAGATGCAGATAGAGCTGTACTTGCGAGTTGTACAATTTGCATGTGCACCAACCAGTGAGGAAGAGTTTATCCTACGGAAGACAGACATGGGCCACCTCGACATGTCTGAGGTAGATTACGCTAATCTGTACGAGCGTGTTGTGATGGTGTAGCAGGAGGTGATTGCAGCGTGTGAGCGATTCTTAAAGGAGAGGAACATCACTGTTATCAGCACGAGCTTTACGCCACCAGCATCTGGCACACCCACACTCGGGGAGGATCTTGTACTAGCTCCAAGTATGACGTCAGCTGGAGACACCACCACAGGAGAGTTGAGCGTGCCTTCAGTTTCTACCATTGTCGTTCCTGTCGACTCCGTCATCGCTCTCCCTTCTGCTGGTGCCATCACACACCTTTATGCACCTTACTTAGCTACTCCATCGTCACCTTCCTCCATGAGTGGTGACCCATTTCGTCGCTCTAGCCCTCCTATTCTAGCTGTACATCCTTGTGCCTCAGGGTGCGCTTTCCCGCATCGGAGGCCAGCTGCGCCACTTCATCCAAGCTCGCGTGTTGCTCACCCATTCCCCTTCATCTGGCGTACACACAAGCATCGCAGTAGAACGGAGACAGGAGGGACTGTGAGTTGGGACCCTTGGCAGTCATGCAAGGACTGGTACACCTCAAGCCATGCAGTTGTGACGTGAGGAGTCATAGCCGGAGACACCACTTTCTCTTTGAGGGAGGGAACCGACTCGTACATGACAGGGGGAGCTATCTCTCTATGACGAAGAGACCACATGTTTCATTGTCCACAATCTATTCCGCTACGGCATCAGCATCTCCGTTGAGGACATCGCCACCAGGTTCATCTGTCCAGGGAGAGTCTTGTGTGGACCTCGACCTGACGCGACGTTATGGGAGATCCATGGCGAGGGCCGCACTTTGTTGGTCGAGACCCGGACACTTGGTCGGTTGCACTAGTATCACGAGGAGACCATAGGGTCGTGTGTCTTGGTGTGTGGCCATACTACGTGTGGCATGTGCATGCCACCTGGTTTGCTCATACTGGTTGAGACCAGGACACGTGGTGAGGTACACTCGTATTACGAGGAGACCCTCTGTGATTGTATGTGTTGATTGATGATGCTATTGTGGTCGGCACATAGACACCTGTTGGATTGTTTGTAGTGGTCGAGACCCGGGCAATGGTACCGCCAGTTTCACAAGGAGACCATTTTGTTGTCTGACATGTGAATGATGTGCATTACTCTGGTTTGTATGCTTGTGCATCACTCCACTCATGGTCGAGACCCAGGCACTTGGTGGGATGTGCAAGTGTCTAGGGGAGACCATAGATGGGTAGCAGATGAGGGTGTGTGGGGTTGACAGGTGCAGATTGTGGTTTGGCGTACGTTGTTGTTCCATGCCTTTGTTCATTTGTTCTCGGGTGGACGGCTATGTCAGCCAGGGGGAGTGTTGATTTGTGTGGCTTCCACCCGTCATGACTAACGCTGATGCATTATGCATATATTCATGTTGGCGTATTATTGTAAAGGAGGGCGTGACGTCACGACGGGCCTCCTGACTATACCGAGACTTCTCCAGCACCTACGACAGCCCCGACGAGACGCGGTCGATGCGTTCCGGCAACCCTGTGGGCTTGTCGAGAGCTAGGAGAGTTTTCTCCGTGGGTTGAGACCCGCGCACCTGGTGGACTGTATTGGTGCGACGAGAAGACCTAGTGGCTGTATTTGTGCTTCCGATGTTTGGAACGCCGTGCGTGATGTCGTGACAGTGATTCTGAGATTTTTAGCACTACTCGTATTTTCTCAGTGGTCGAGACCCGGGCACTCGGAGAGCTGTTCCAGTGCCTCGAGGAGACCACCGTTGATTGTTATCATGGTGTACGTAGTGTATTCTCCCTGCTGACTCGTTTGGATTCAGTGGGGGTGACGGGGCCCAGTGCGGCTAGCTCCAGGTGCCCCTACATGAGCCCACTAGGGGCTCATTTTTACTCTCTCCTTGTTCTTTTACATTGAGCATTCCAGACTTGGACAAATTCTTGTCGTCTTGCATCGCACTCACACACACAGCTCATGTTCTTCTTTGCATGGGCTTGCATGCCCTAAAATATTTCCAATTAGCAGTAGCCAGCAGCAGCTGTGCGTAGTAGCAATAGCCAGCAGCAGCAGCAGCTCGCAGCAAGAAGCAGTAGCAGCCTATAGCAGCAAGCAGTAGCAGCACCCAACAGCACCAGCTTGCTGCAGTATCAGTGCAAAGCACTAGCAAGCACGAGCAGCAGCAGGCTACAGTAAGAGCAGTAGCGAGAAGCAGCCAGCAGTAGCATGCAGCACCCAGTAGCAATAGCAGCGGCCAGTAGCAGCTCGCACCAGTTTTAGATGCTGCTCGCAACAACAGCAGCTGCAGGTGCAGGTGCTCGGAGCCCGGTGCCCGCAGCGAGCAACGACCTGCGAGCAGTGAGCTCATTGCTCGCTCCTCACAGCCCAAAGCAAGCAGCGAGCAGCGATCTTGCTGTGACGACCAAGAGAAAAAAAGACAAGAAAGGGAAGAAAACACAGTCCCCCACCCTACCGGTGGCTTTGCAGCGGCTGCAGCAACCACCACCGTTGATGTAGTAGTCAGAGCAGCCATAGTAGCATGCAAGGGCTCAGTAACAGTAGCAGCAACAGCAGCTCGTGCTACAAAAATTGCACTACCAGTAGTAGGAGAAACAACAGCAACGGCAGCAGTAGCAGGAGGTACTACTGCAACAATAGCTGCAACAACACTAGTAGCAACAACAGTAGTAGCAGCAGCTCCAATAGCAGACCATCTGCAGCGGTAGCAATAGATGTTGGTTTGTGTGGCTTCCACCTGTCACAATAGACGTCGATGCATTATCCATATACCCATGTTGGCGGTATATGATAGAGGAGGGCGTGACGACACGACGAGCCTCCGGAGTTTCCCGAGACTTCTCCAGTACCTACGACAGCACCGGCGAGACGCGTCCGATGTGTTCTGGCAGCCTTGTTGGCTTCTGCGGAGCTAGGAGATTTTTCTCAGTGGGTTGAGACGCGTGCACCCAGTGGAATGTACCGGTGCGGTGAGGAGACCTGGTGGCTGTACTAGTGCTTCCGATGTTGGGAAAGTCGTGTGTGATGTCTGGAAGTTGATTCCGAGATTTTTTGGCACAGATCCTCTTTTCTCGGTGGTCAAGACCCGGGCACTCAGAGAGCTGTTCGGATGCCCTGAGGAGACCACCGTTGATTGTTATTGTGGTGTACACAATGTGTTCTTCCCGCTGACTAGTTTGGGTTCAGCGAGGGTGACGGGGCCCGGTGCGGCTAGCTGCCGGCGCCCCTACTTAAGCCCGCTATGGGCTCATGTGTACTCTCTCCTTGTTCTTTTACATTCAGCGTTCCAAACTTAGCCAAATTCTTGCCTTCTTGCATTGCACTCACACACAAAGCTCATGTTCGGTTTTGCATGGGCGTGCATGCCCTAAAATATTTCAAATTTGGTACCAGAGCGCATGGGGGCGTGTGAGCAGCAGAAGCAATAGATTCAGCAGAAGCAATTGCAGTGGGCGGAACGCAAAGAGAACACGCCACGTAGTGCTATGCTTGTAGCAGGGTGAGGGAGCACAAAGCGACTGTACATGAACGCCACAAGGGCGGTGAGCCACGCACAAGAGCGTTAGCACCTGCGGCGGCAGCAGTAATAGCAGCAGCAGACGTAGTAATCGTGCAGCTGTAGTGCAATGCATCAGGAGCAGTGGCTGTAGCGCAGTTGCTTACAACAACAGCAGCAACAGCGGCTTGTGTTAGCATTCGCAGTAGCTACACAGGCGGTAGCAACAGTAGTAGCAGAAGCCGCTGTGCCGCGTAGCAACAGTAGCAATAGTAGTTGCAGGAGTGCATCGACCGCTGCAGCAGCAGTGTCATTTGCAGCAGCATGTAGAAGCAGCATCAGCAGCCACTACAGCAACGGCGGCACGAGCAGCATCGTGTAGTAGCGACGATAGTAGCAGCGGCGTGCTCCAACAACAACAGCGGTGATACCAACAAGCAGCAGCGGCAGCAGTAGCAAGCAGCATTAATAGCAGCGGCGGCAGTAGCAAGCAGCGGTAGCAACTGCTACGCGAAGCAGCAGCAGCAGTAGCAGCGACAGAAGCAACAGTGGCAACAAAAGCAACAGCAACAACAGAAGCAGCAGTGGCAGCAGCAACCGAAGCAGCTGCACCTGCAACTGCAGCTGCTATTGTCGAAGCAAGGAGGGCCTCGCAGCCCTCCTCCGAGGGTCCTCGCCCCCTCAGAGGGGCCCCCTTGACCCGTTAGGGGTGGGGCCCTTTGAGGGTACCCGTGGGCCCTATTCGCCTCCCCCCCTCCTTGAGGGGGCCCTCGGAGGGCCCCGTCAAGCCCCTTGAGGGGCCCATCGGAGGGGTGTGTTGGCTTCGTCGGCCCCGTTGGCCAAGGGATGGTGGGAGCGGCGGACCCCCCCCTCTCTTCCCACTCACTCACTCACTCGCTCACTTGCTCGCCTTTTTTTTAGCGAGCGAGCAAGGAGTGAGGGGGGGCGACCTGAAATCGTCCCCTCCTTTCTTTATTCCCCCCACCCACCTGACCTGGCCCCTTTCTAGGGGCCACTCCAGAACCGGGTGACGAACGAACTCGAGGTAAGTAGAGAAGGAAAGAAGAATACATGAAAAACAAGTAGTGAGAAAGAGGGGGAGGATTGCGGCCAAGAAGAGGGGAAAGCAAGAAAAAAAGAAGTCAATGATGAGGATAAAAGAAGAAGAAAAAGAAAAAAAGGGGTGAGGGCGAGGAAGAAAAAACATATCGTCTGGGACCATGGAATAGCCAGACATCTCATGAAATACTATAGCAACAGCAGTTTCCGTAGCAGCAACGGCGGCGGTTGCAACGCTTGTAGTTTTGCCTTCCCAAGTGACAGCGGATTAAGTTGGCGACAATCTTCGTTTTGAGACGCATCGTGGACCGGCATCTCCTTGGGGCCTGTGGATTGGTGCGTGCATTGTCCTCCAGAGGATCGACGACGGATTCGAGTTTATCCATCTCCGAGAGCTGGGTCGTCTACCGCTTGGAGCAACAGCCAGACCTGGACCCACCACCTCTTCTAGTCTTGGAGCAATCTTCACTCTATTAGTGGTAGCACCATTAGTAGCCACAGCTGGTCAGACTCCATTCTTCGGGCTTGCTGTGGTAGTGCAGCATGTCCTCTCTGGTCACGTGTTCTGACTCTGACACTGTGACCTCCAAGAGTGATAGTACCTACAGGTCTCATCCTCTCCCATGGCTTGATGTTTACCACCGAGAGTAGGTGTCCTCAGCACCTATGTAACGGGCCGTGTCTCCAGCTCCTGCTTTGAAGTCGTCGTCGGAGTTCACAGAATGGCGTTCTCAGTCCGCGTCAGGGGTTTACCCCCTTCGCAAGACTGAGGGGCAATCATCATCAACGACCCAGAGCAGGGAGACTCGAATATTTCGAGTCTCCGGAGGCCCATTTCCGTTTTTAAGCAAACCCCTGGTTTTGGGACCCAAACCAAGGGTTTTTACCTCAAACTCGTGTGTTCGCACGAGTTATTCCATTTGTTTTACGTCGAAGTTTGTCATAAACGAACTTCGAGTTTCTTTTTGTCGTTCTGGCGCGAAATCGTCGCGTGCGAGGCACGCTGGCGATTTTGCGCCACCAGTTTTTGTCCTCACTCTCGCTCCCCCTATCCCTCGTCCTCTCTTGCTCATTTGCAAGGAGGGCGAGGGGGGGGCGAGGGCACGAGGCCACGAGGCCTCGCCCTCGAGGCCCTCGTGG
>SZWC01010683.1:58216-70283 GCA_023375785.1 Penium margaritaceum | reverse complement strand
CACGAGGCCTCGCCCTCGAGGCCCTCGTGGCCTCTCAGCCGCCGATCCGGCTTAAGGCCGCGATCGGCGGCTGGCGGCTGGCCGGCCGGTGGCCGGCCGGCCGCTTGGCCGGCCGCCGGCCGTCCAGCCGGCCGGCAGCGAGCTGGCCGACGGCCAGCAAATCGCTGGCCGCCGGCCAGCCCTCGCTGACGTGAGGGGTGGTGCGCAACCACCCCTCGCATCAGCGAGGAGGGAGGGCCGAACCGGCCCTCCCGCTACATTCCTCCCCACTTATTATGAACCGTCCCGGTTCATGAACAGCAAGTAGGATTGTCAGTCAGTGAGTCATCAACATTGTGAAAGAAAATTAATAATTTCAATCACTTGCTAAACATGAACACGTGCGTGGTACTTAGACCTAAGCTGCAACTTGTAGGTCAGCACGGCGAGCGGCCTCCCCCCTTTAGGCTGGAGCGTCCACGCGACAACCATGTTGGGCGTCCCCAACCTCCTATGGTCGCTGTCCATGAATGCTGCCCTGTGGGAATGTTGTTCACTTTTCCCGCGTTCAGGTGGTACCTCCTGCCACACGTCGATCTGTGCGAGCTGCAAGCTCGCTCCAGTACTCGTTGACCACNTGGGCAACCGAGATTCGGGCTCCCATGAATTGTGTTCAGGTCCACAACTGGCCCAATGAACGAGGTACTCCCTGACAACGCGCGACCGAAGAGTACGCTCTCGGTGCTGGAGTAGGCGAAGAACCTCGTATTGGCCGTCGGCAACCAGGACTGCTGGCGGTGGCTGAACGGTTCATTTTGCCGTGTATGGAGCCAGCAGGCTCACATGAAACACGTCATGTATCTTCATACTCGGCGGAGATAGCAATCGGTATGCCACTGGCCCGATGCGTGCCACAATGGGAAGTGGCCCAATCCATTGCGGTAGAAGTTTTCTTGCCCCTGGCGACTTCAACCGAAGGTTTTTAGTGCTAAGCAGCACTATGTCACCGATGTCAAACGACACCTCCCGGCGACCTTTGTCAGCATATGCCTTTTGTCGCTACCGAGCTGCTTGAAGGTGACCCTTCGCCTCCTATAACAAGGAGTCGATGCGCTCGGCAAAGGCTTGAGCGGAAGGAACCTGCCCTCCTATGCTCCCACTCTTTACCAATGAAGAGGGTACCACTGGATGCCGACCACTGTTCAACATGAATGGTGTGAACTGTGTGGACTCGTTCACCGAGTTGTTCACCGCAAACTCTGCCGGTGCTAGGAATTCGTCCCAATCATGCATGGCAGGGTCCACGTACATGCAGAGCATGTGCTCCAGAGTGCGATTCATGCGCTCTGTTTGTCCATCCGTTTGAGGGTGAAACGCTGTCAACATTTGCGCCTCGCTGCCGAAGTACTTGTGCATCTTTTGCCAGAACTTACTAGCAAATTTTCGATCTCGATCGGAGATAATGCGCAACGGCAAGCCGTGGTACTTTACGACACCCTCAAAGAAGAGACGAGCGGTCTCCTCTACGTTCACGTCAGTGGTTGTAGGAATGAAGTGTGTCATCTTCTTCAAAAGATCCACAACCACTAGTATTGCATCATGGCCATGGGCCGTGTCCGGAAGACCAGTAATGAAGTCCATGCTGACGCACTCCCATGGAGTCCCAGGAATGGGAAGCTGCTGGAGGAGTCCCGCAGGCTTCTTGTTACTAGCCTTATTCCGAAGACATGGGTCGCATGTCATGCAATACTTACGGACATCGACACTCCACCCTGGCCACCAATAGTGGTCCGAGAGTGCCTGTCCGGTCTTTCGGGGTCCCACGTGACCTGCGACCGGCGGGTCGTGGAACTGGGAGATAACCTTTGCTCGAAGGTCTCCCGAGTTTGGCACAACAACTTGTTCTCCGTGCCAGAAGATTCCTGCGGCCTCCACCNGGGGGATCCGGTGGTTGTACGGTTGCTGTTGCAATGGCCATAAAACACCCACTGATCTCGGTGGTTGCTTTTTTTTCCACAGGCTGTCGGCTTAGTGGATCGGCCACATTGATGCATCCTGGCCGATATTCCCATGTGAACGAGAATCGACTCAGGTATTCGCTCCAACGCGCCTGTCGTCTTGACAGGTTCGGTTGCATTTGGAAAAACACCAATG
Organism: Penium margaritaceum; assembly: GCA_023375785.1. Taxonomy (NCBI): domain Eukaryota; kingdom Viridiplantae; phylum Streptophyta; class Zygnematophyceae; order Desmidiales; family Peniaceae; genus Penium; species Penium margaritaceum. Next base: position 68,150 of record SZWC01010683.1, on the reverse strand, counting down.
GATTATGGTCGGTCACGACCGTCAGACCCACTTCAGCACCCTCAAGGTAGCAACGCCACATCTTGAAAGTGTGTACTACCGCAAGGAGCTCTTGATCCCAAGTCGTGTACCGCGTTTCTACGGGTATGAGCTTCCGGCTCTCATACGCAACTGGGTGACCGTTCTGCATGAGGACGGCTCCAAGTCCAACTACCGATGCATCACATCAAACCTCCCACGGTTGCGATGGATCTGGAAGAGCCAGGACGGGTGCCGTGGAGAGAAGCTCTTTGTCTTTGAGAAAAGCGTTCTCGCAATCAGATGTCCACTCCCAACACACGTCTTTTCGCGTGAGCCTGGTTAGCGGTGCTTCCAGGGTCGAATACCCTTGCATAAACCGTCGAAAGCAGTTTGCAAGGCCGAGGAAAGACCAAATCTGCCCAAAATTCTTGGGGATTGGCCAGTCCACAACGGCTTGGACTTTTCGTGGGTCTACGCGGATGCCGTCCTTGCCAACGATGTGTCCAAGGTACTCGAGCTCATCTTGTGCAAACTTGCACTTGCTCACTTTTGCATAGAACTTCTGTTCCTGAAGGATTGCGAGAACTTCGCGCAGATGTTCTATGTGCTCTTCCATTGATTTGGAGAAAATCAGGATGTCATCCAGGTAAACCAAGACAAACTGTCCGAGTTGCTTGGCGAACGTTCGGTTCATTTCTCCTTGGAAAGTTGCTGGGGCATTTGTAAGCCCGAAGCATAACACTCGGAACTGATAGTGTCCCATGTGCGTTCGAAACGCGGTTTTGGGCACATCATCTTCCGTGATGCAGATTTGATGGTACCCTTGAGACAAATCCAAGGACAAAAATACTTTTGCGCCTTGGAGTTGGTAAAAAAGGTCCTCAATCTGCGGTAAGGGGAATCGATTTTTCACCGTTAGCCTTTTCAACGCCCGGTAATCCATGCACATGCGTAAACCACCGTCCTTTTTGTTCACAAAAAGGATCGGCGCACCGTACGGTGAGCTACTTGGCTCGATCCATCCTTTTGCAAGGTACTCTTTGATTTGGCGTTCGGCCTCTCGCCTTTTTGCTGGACTAAGGCGATACATGGGTCTGAACGGAGGAGTCGCCTCCGGTTGCAGCGGAATCGTGTGGCCCATGTGTCTTTCTGGTGGAAGCCCAGCCGGTGGGTCTTGGAATACATCCGAGAACTCCGCCAATAGAGATCTGATCTCTTGTGGCGTGTCTTCCGTCACGTCGTCCTCCACTTTCTGCAGCTGAGCCAAGAAGTATCGACAACCTTGTCGAATACGTCTCTTGACCTGCATTGCAGACAAGCTGGCATGGACTTTGAGTGGGGTCGGTGATGATTCCATACTCGGAATCAACGTAAAGCGGCGTTGTCCTTTCCGGAGGATCAAACGCTTTGATTCAAAGCACATTAGAGCCCTGTTGTCACGAAGCCAGGGATCGCCTAGCACCACGTCAAACGGGTCAAGAAGGTTGAGTACCTTCAACGTGACACTCTGTGTGTACCCTTGAATACAAATTTTCGCTTTACAAGTACCGATCACGGGTACCGTACGGTTGTCACCGACAACAACTGCGCCATTCGATGGCTCGTACTTCAGGCCAACCTGTCGGGTAAAGCCAAGGCTAACAAAAGAGTCGTCCCCTCCAGTGTCAGCCAGTACGTTCACGGGAGCACCAGCTAGGTGTCCTTTGAACTGCATCGTCATGTTGCCTCCACTCTTCCGAGTGAACAGACTCGACGACGGTAAGCCGAGTTTGTGATAAACACGGAATCTGTACGACGGGCATCGCAACCCCCATGATTCACCCACTCCAGTCCACATCTTGTGGGCACGTGTGAATTCGGCCAGCACCTTCCAGTCTTTAAATTTCACTGGGTCAAAATCGTCGACTAAAGGTACTGCGAATGTGATTGAACTCATCGCTTTGAGGGCGTTTGTTTCAATCACCGTGTTACACAACTCTTGCACAGTGGTTGGTGTCACCACCACTAAGCAGGTTCGGTCATGCATCTTGTCTGGTGATGCAAGTTTCAGTGGGCAATGCCGATCAGCAAGTGCAAAATGAGATTCAATGAGAGGGGAGAAAACAACAGAGAAATTTGAACTCGTCAAAAACTCAAATTGTTTAACATCCTTGTCTGAAAAGATGAATTCACACTCGTGATCCACTTTTACCCCTGAGTGGTCCCCATTGACGTCACTCAGGGGTGGGGAAAACCCGCCCCACGGCCCTGTCCGTTACCACGGCCGGGCCCATTGCCGCGACCGCGACCCTGTCCACGGCCTTGTCCGCGGCCTCCTGCTGCACCATCCTCACGAGGTGCTGCTGCTGCAGCTAGCGCCGCAGCCTCTTGTCCACCACCAGCAGCCTCAGGGCACTGAGCCCTAAAGTGGCCCGGCTGCATGTAGTTGTGGCAGAGCCCTTCGCGGAAGGCTGCGTTGTGACGCTCACGCGCCGCCTGCAGCTCGTCATTCTCACGGCTGTGCTTGTTGTTGGGACCCTTGTATCCACCAGCCTTCTTGGCTGGAGGGTTTGTAGGCTGCTTGCCCTTGGCCCCGCCCCGCTGTCCAACTGACCCACCAGCCCCTGCAGCGTCCACGCGCATGTCGTGCTCCTGATGTGCACGCGCGTTCGGCCGTGCATCAGAGTAGTGTTTCGGGTTCGCCGAAAACACTTCGCTCATGTAGTCGCGCAACGCCCTCCAGCTTGTCCAAGCTTGCCCAGTGGCTGTCGTGGTGGTCTTGTCCTTCAGCTTCTCGCTGGCGAGACCATCACGCAAGTACTCCAGCAGCATGCACTCTGGGTACTTGAACGTCTGAGTCCCATCGCCCTCGGTGAAGCTTTCGGCTTCCTCCACGAGTGCGGTGAACTCGCTCAAGTAGGATTCGAGCGAGCTGCCCAGCTGCCTGAAGTCTTTGATCTTGTGGAAGGCGCGTTGCGCCTCCTCACGTTGGGTGCACTTCTTGCGCATGATCGCGCAGAAAGCCTCCCACGGCATGGGCTGCCACTCGAGGTGCGGCTGCTGCGCAGTCCACTCCTTGACCACGTACTTGAAGAGTTTGTCTTCAAGCCGCGTCGTGGCAAGGTCGCCCCACTGACTGAGTGGCGCCTTGTGGACACGTAGGACGTGCTCCATGCGGTTCAGCCAGTCGATCAGCTTCACGCCCTTCCGGAAGATCTCCACACTATGGAGGAAAGACGTGTTCATGACCGACCCCGAAGTCGTCGAGGTAGGCAAGTCGTCGCTGCCGTCGGCAGTGGCCTCCGCAGCTGCGGCACGTTGCACTTGCTGCTGCATCCGCACCTGGGTCACGCTCTGCAACGCCTTGTCAAGGTCGTTGCATCGGCGGCTTGCCTCATGGGCGGCGAGGCGCTGCAGCTGGCAATCACGGTCAAGGTCCGTGATGCTCTGCCCGACGTGGGCCAGCAGGTTGGCGAACGCGAACTTGAGCTCTGATGTCGTCAGAGCATCGGCGATAGCCTCCAGGGCCTCGCGTTGTCCGTGCACCCTTACCCACTGCAAGAGGGTACAGTTCGCGTACACGCCTCCAAGGAGCCCCACCTTTCGGAGGAGACTGTCGTCGGCGACGACGCTCGAGTGGGCGCTGCCTTGCCCCATTGCGGCCACATCGTAGGAAGGAGGGTCCGCCCCCATTCCTTCGAGTGGTGCCGTATCTCCACCACCGGTGGTGATCTTGAGTCGGCCTGCGGCCTCGGCAGCAAAATCCGTGAGCCTACGACGGTCGTCGCGAATTGCCTTCGCGGCAACGTCGTCCGGCTCGTTCTCGTGGGAACTTCCCGTGTGGCTGCTTTCAACGCCCTTGCTGCTTTCGGCAGTCTCGCTGCCGTTGGCAGCTTCAGGCGATGCGATGAGCGTCTTGCCCTTCTCGAGCAATCGGCTCGAGTTCGTCGCACGACGATGGCGATGGTCCCGATCCTCGTCGCCTTCGCCATCGTCAACATCGTGCTCTTCGACGGGGTCCTCCTCCGGAAGATCCTCCTCCATCACGTCGTCCGTCGCATGGGGGTCGCCCATGTGCGCGTCGACGTGCTCGTCGAGCACCTTTGCGGCCTCTGCACGCTTCTCGGTGTCGCCGAGGTTGGCGTCGGTTGCCTTAGGCGGTAGGGTTGCCCTTGGCGGCACGGTTGCCTTTGGGTTGGCAACCGTGCTCGCGGCGGCGGCTCCCAAAACTTGGAGTCCGCCGAGAGCTCGTGGTGACGCCGTCACCACCTTGCCCTTGTTGGTCTTAGACGGTCCGGCACTTGCCATCCCGTCGCTCGTGCAACTAGCACTTGAAGGTTGTTGTGAGGATCACCCCACAACGAGGAGGAATCGCTTCCTAAGGTGTTGCTCTCACGATCGGTGAGGTAATTTCAATTTATATTTCTACTTTCCTAGGCCGCCACGTCGGCACAAGGTCGTGGATTTTAGAACTAGACTTCCTAAGCCGTGACTCACGGCGATTGGCAAGCACTAGTACCTAGGAAAACAGAAAATTACAATACAAGGAGTTGGCAAAAAGTGTGAGTACCGCTCACAAAGCTAGGACAAGCAAGAGGAGAGGAATTACACAATTCCTAGCACTTCCTCCAATCCTTCTTCTAGCTTGTCTTCTTCCTGTCTTCTTGTCTTCCTTGGCCTCCTCTTGAGTCTTCTTTGCACGTCTTGCGCCCTTTGGCGGCGTCCTCCTTGAGCCGGCGGCGTTGAGGAGCCGCCAAAAGTCCCCAAGTTGTCACCCTCCTTCTTTTTAGGGTTCTCTCAGGTTGTGAGAGTCCCTAAGCTTGGGGAGGGACGCTGTCCCAGTTTTTTGGGTGAAGGAGGTTTGAAGGAGCCTTCAAAATGAGGAGGATTTTGTGGTTTTAGAGGTGGGAACTCCCCAACCCGCCCCACAAAAATCCTCCTAGCCCCCTGGAAGTGTGGAGATGCTGGAAGAAAGTGTCTCCACGAAGTAGAGCTTTTTTCAAGCTCTCTAACGCAATTTTTGGCGCTTCAATCCGTGAAGTGTGGATGCCGTAGTCCGTTCTGGCGTTTTTGCTGCTGCTTGCAGCTGCCGGCGGCGTTTCATCTATGTCGTAGCCACCGTTTCCGTCGAACCCTTGGGCGCGAGGGTCGTTTGGCTCTGAGAACCACTGTAACGGGCCGTGTCTCCAGCTCCTGCTCTGAAGTTGTCGTCGGAGTTCGCAGAATGGCGTTCTCAGTCCGCGTCAGGGGTTTACCCCCTTCGCAAGACTGAGGGGCAATCGTCATCAACGACCCAGAGCAGGGAGACTCGAATATTTCGCGTCTCCGGAGGCCCATTTCCGTTTTTAACCAAACCCCTGGTTTTGGGACCCAAACCAAGGGTTTTTACCTCAAACTCGTGTGTTTGCACGAGTTATTCCGTTTGTTTTACGTCGAAGTTCGTCATAAACAAACTTCGAGTTTCTTTTTGTCGTTCTGGCGCGAAATCGTCGCGTGCGAGGCACGCTGGCGATTTTGCGCCACCAGTTTTTGTCCTCACTCTCGCTCCCCCTATCCCTCGTCCTCTCTTGCTCATTTGCAAGGAGGGCGAGGGGGGGGCGAGGGCACGAGGCCACGAGGCCTCGCCCTCGAGGCCCTCGTGGCCTCTCAGCCGCCGATCTAGCTTAAGGCCACGATCGGCGGCTGGCGGATGGCCGGCCGGTGGTCGGCCGGCCGCTTGGCCGGCCGCCGGCCGTCCAGCCGGCCGACAGCGAGCTGGCCGACGGCCAGCGAATCGCTGGCCGCCGGCCAGCCCTCGCTGACGCGAGGGGTGGTGCGCAACCACCCCTCGTATCAGCGAGGAGGGAGGGCCGAACCGGCCCTCCCGCTACAACCTATCTATCATCCAGCGCATGAGATGAGTGCACGAACATTTGAGCAAGCGCCCTGTGCGTTCGCCTGCTATTACTGTGGTGATGTACATCATGGTTGGCTTCGCTACTGGACGCGCCCTCGCAGCTGGCATCCACCTTGGCTTCAGCCTCGTCTGAGCCTGTGTCCTCCACAACATACGGATCTGCCGGCGTAAGTAGATCCACTAGCTGGACCTCTGGAAAGCATGTTTTCCGAGATCAATGACATGCGGTTGATGGTGCAGCGGCTTTGTGACCTCGTAGTCATTGAGCGTGCTTATGCTACTAGTTTGTCGATAGCCTCTTTGACCACATCTCCTTCATCCTCTCTTTCTTCCTCTTTCAATGGTATCCCTTCAGCTTCACCTGTCGGCTTGTCCCAGGCTGCCATTATCCTCTCGATCCTCCACTCTCTTGCAACCATGACGCCACCTCGCGATGACATGTCTTCATGCAGTCGTTCTAGTCATGTGTCCTCGCGGCATTGGCATCTGCGCTATGCACATTGTGCTCGCGCCGGTTTTGATACATCCTCCACCTCCTTGGCTTCTGCTACGGTACCTGTCAAGGGGGAGTGTGGTCATCGCGCATTTTCTGTTGTGATCGTAGCGACAGGATCCGCACTCGCACCAGGCCATGGTGCCCGAGCATCCGCTCAGGCTGACTCAGATGATACGGTGACAACACATGCCGTGGAGTCTGATCCCGACATGGCGTTCATGGTGGAGACTTGCCTATCATCATTCAGGCTAGATCCATATCTTCCATTGTAGCAGGTTACATCAGGAGGAGCGCAGGCACTACGTCCTTGGACGGTGCCACTTGCGGCTCCAGTCCGTGGAGGCCCAGGGGTGGCACAGGAGTCATGTATGGATCAGGATGCATCTACCGGACTTTGGGTGAGAGTGTGCAGTAGACTCACACAAGTCCAGCAGATGTTAGAGTACTAGGGACGTGCATATCATTGAGGTCGACATCTACGGTTGGGTAGGAGCGGAACATATTGTAGCAGCAGGTTGCATCAGGAGAGCAGGTCCTGCGTGCCTGGGCGGTGCCACTCGCGACTCCGACCGGTAGCATCCTGGCGGTGGCACAAGAGTATCGTGCGAATCGGGATGCCCCATACGGATTTCCGAGGGCGGTTACGCATGAGACTCACACCAGTACGACAACGGTTGCATAGCATGAGCAGAGTCGGCCGGCTGGTCTTTTAGAGGTTGAGGCATTCTTGAGAGCAGCTGTTCTGAGAGATGTCACTGGGACATGTGCTGCAGCAGACTCAGCAGGCTTCACCGTGTCATGTGCGCTACCTGAGGACCAGCTTCAGCATGAGGAGTCACCCATGTTGCCTGAGTCGACCCACACGACGAAGCACGGACACACATGACGGATTCAAATGGTGGTCCTCACTCTATCATCGAGCAGATGGCAGTGATCAGCCTTCCTTGCGAGACAACGTGTGAGCGCTAGTTGCGCTTACTGGTTGCCTTAACGGGCATTGTCAAGCTGGAGTCCTACACACTTGTGTCCACTATGGTGGCAGTCAAGCACACTGGAGTAGATTCGTACATGCGGATGGAGTCAACTCATGAGGAGGAGCTGATTTCTGCCCTCTGGTGTTCACCTGTTGGTGATCTTGCTAATCACATCGACGATGAGAGCGGCAGTACCCACATAGACAATATCTCCACATGCTCCACGGATTCTGACAACTCCTCCTTCTCATTCTCTTGCGGCATGCGACCGCTCACTCCTCGTATGACAGAAACGAGCTGTAGTGTGGATGCGACACCTGTAGCTGCATTCAATGTTCCACCGTCTCAACACATTGCAAGTTTGGTTGACCCCTAGGAGGATGCAGCAGCATCAGCTCCATCATCTTCAGCAGCAAAGATGCAGATAGAGCTATACTCGCAAGTGCTACAGTCTACATGTGCAGCATCTAGTAAGGAAGAGTGTATCCTACGCGAGGTAGACATGGGCCACCTCCACATGTCCAAGGCAGATTACGCTCCCTTAGAGGAGCATGTAGTAATGCTGTAGCAGGAGGTGATGGTAGTGGGTGAGCGATTTTCAATGGAGGGTAGCATCAGCATTATCGGCACGAGCTTTCCATTACCAGGACCTCGCACACCCATACTCAAGGAGGATCCTACAGGAGCTCTGAGTATGACATGAGATGGCGACACTACCATAGGAGAGCTGAGCGTGCCTTCAGTTTCCGCAATCGTTGCTTCTGTCGACTCCGTCACTGCTCCTCCTTCTGTTGCTGCCATCCCGCACCTTCCTCCACCCAACTCAGCCGCTCCATTGTCACCTTCGTCCATGAGTGGTGATCCGGTTTGTCGCTCCAACCCTTTTCTTTTGACCGTACACCCCTATGCCTCAGGGTGCTCCATTCCGCCTCGGAGGCCAGCTCCACCACTTCATCCATGCTTGCGTGCTGCTCGCCCATTCCCTTTCCTCCGGCATACAAAGATACATCGCGGTAGAGCGGAGAGAGGAGAGACTGTGAGTTGGGAACCTTGGCAGTCACACGAGGACTGGTACTCTCCAAGTGATGGAGTTACGATGTGAGGAGTCATAGCTGGAGACACCACCTTGTCTTTGAGGGAGGGAGCCGACTCGTACATGAGAGGGGGAGCCGTCTCTATATGATGGAGAGACCACATGATTCATCGCCCAGGATTTGTTCAGTTACGGCATGAGCATCTCCGTCGAGGACATTGCCACCAGGTTCATCTGCCCTCGAGAAGCGTTGTATTGACCTCGATATGGGAGATGCATGAAGAGGGGTCCATACCCTGCTATGAGCATACTATAGCCGCACTCTGTCGGTCGAGACCCGGAAACTTGGTCAGTTGCACCAGTGTCACGAGGAGACCATGGGATCTTGTGTCTTGGTATGTGGCCATACTGAGCGTGGCATGTGCATGCCTGCTGGTGTGCTCATTGTGGTCGAGACCTGGATACTTGGTGAGGTACACCTGTGTTACAAGGAGACCCCCTTATGATCCTATGTGTTGACTGACGATGCTATTAGGGTCGGCACACAGATGCCTCTTGGATTGCTCCTAGTGGTCGAGACCAGGGCACTGGTACCGCCAGTGTCACGAGGAGACCCCTTGCAGCTTGACATGTGTATCGTGTGCATAAGTCCGGCTTGTGTGCATGTGCATGAATATTCTCATGGTCTAGACCCGGACACTCGGTATGATATGCCACTGTCGTGAGGCAACCTTAGGTGGACAACAATTGTGTATGTGTGTGTGGTTTACTGATGCACATTGTAGTTTGGCATACGTTGTTGTTCCGTGCCTTCGTTCATTTGTTCCGGCGTGGACGGCTATGTCAGCCACGGGGATTGTTGGTTTGTGCGGCTTTCACCCGTCACGACTGTCCTGAATGCATTATCCATATATCCATGTTGGCGGTATATGATAGAGGAGGGCGTGACGATACGACGAGCCTCCGAAGCGTCGTGGGACTACTCTAGCACCTACGACAGCACCGGCAAGACGCGGTTGATGCGTTCTGGCAGCCCTATTGGCTTCTCCGAAGCTAGGAGAGTTTTCTCGGTGGGTTGAGATCCGCGCACCCGATGGACTGTATTAGTGGAACGAGGAGACCCGGTGGCTGTAATAGCGCTTCTGATGTTCGGAAAGCCGTGTGTGATGTCTAGCCGTTGATTTAGAGGTTTTCTAGCACTGCTCCTGTTTTCTCGGTGGTCGAGACCTGGGCACTCGGAGAGCTATTCCGGTGCCTCGAGGAGACCAGCGTTATTGTTATCGTGGTGTATGCAATGTGTTCTCCCTGGTGACTTGTTCGGGTTCATCAGGGGTGACGGGGCCCGCTACGGCTAGCTGCTGGCGCCCCTTCTTAAGCCCGCTAGGGGTTCATTCGTATTCTCTCCTTGTTCGTTTATATCTTGCATTCTAGACTTAGAAAAATTCTTGTCGTCGTGCATTGCTCACACACACACACACATACACACACACACATACACACACACACACACACACACACACACACCCACACACACACACACACACACACACACACAC
>SZWC01010683.1:44740-58045 GCA_023375785.1 Penium margaritaceum | reverse complement strand
ACACACACACACACACACACACACACACACACACACACACACACACACACACACACACACACACACACACACACACACACACACACACACACACACACACACACACACAGCTCATGTTCGTTTTTGCATGGGCCTGAATGCCCTAAAATATTTGTAATGATGGTAGCTACAGCAACAAGAGTAGCCACCATGCAGTTGAAACAACAACAGCTCCAGCAACAGCCGCTGTTGACGTTAGCAATTCTCAGCAGATATCAGAAAAGAAACAGTCTACAGCATGAACTCTACAAATAACGTAGCAACAACTGCTAACGTCAACCATCCTAGGCTGACAGCACTGCTGACGTCCCTGCTGACATCAACAGAACAAAAAAAAGGGGAGCAAGGAGGGTGCACAAAAAACTATAGTTGGTAGCCCCAGTGGGGAGGGGACCTCCTCTATTCGGGGGAATCCCTAGTCCCCCCTTCTTGCAACAGATGCAACAACAGTAGTAGTAGCAGCATCAGCAGCAGTAGCAGCAGCAACAACAGCAGCAACAAGAGCAGTACCAGTACCAATACCAGCAATAGCAAGAGCAATAGTAGCAACAGCAACAGCCGTAGCAGCAGATGTAGTCCACGGGCTTTGTCGCCGACTCCTCCGATCCACGGGCCGCCATTCAGCAACAGCTTGTCGCACTAATGCATCAACTTGGAGCACTGGTACCGCTGGCATCACATACATATACCAATGCCTCGCCGCCCTTCCTTCCTCCTGGGCATGGCAATCCCTCTGTGTTTGCTGCCACGCATTTCTTGGCCAAGCAGCAGACCGAGCGCCAGTGGCAGACAGTGTCCTCAGTCCTTGGCTCTACTCCGGGTGCTAGCCGCAGGCAAAAGGACTTTGAGACCCCACCCCCGTCGCTTCAGGCCAGCGAATAGTTCTGGAGCTAGGAGCTTAGCTTCTGGATCTAGGCACGAGGTGAGGGCGTTTGGGCCTACTATACTCTTCCGTACGACTCACCACACGCCGACTAGCTGTATAATGCTGATCGCGTAGTACGCGTCCTCGTCCCAGTCGCTCCTTTGGCATCCCGCTTAGCCAAAGAGCCCTTCCTTGGCAACTTCACCACAGGTGGGACACCAGACCTTGCAACCGCATGGCACATCCTCACCCGTCCCCATCACCTATCCAGCGAGGCTGAGACCTTCCGTCTACTCCGGGAGTTCAACTCCCTGCAAGTGGGAGAGACGGGGACGGCCACCTCTTACTGGTAGAGGGCAGAGGACATCCTCCGACGCCTAGGCACCTTTGCTCCACCCCCTTTGGTCACAATCCTCACCATCAAGTACGGTGCCACCACCGTGTACGCCGACGTCTTCGTCCACTACACCCTGGATGCCCTCTCCACTATGGCATCCCAAGGCACCCTCATGCCTTGGGCGTACGAGCTGTTCCTGAGGATTGAGGAAGCTCATCTAGAGTCCCGCATCCAACGCACACAGACCCTGGCCTCGCTTGCCATTACCTTTGTAGTCGTTGTTGCCCCTGTAGCAGCGACATCCACTAGCTCCTTGTCAACAGGAAAGAAGAGGCACAAGGGCAAGAAGAGCAAGGGCTAGCAGCAGCAATAGCAGTCGACCGGGTCCAGTGATGGTGGCTCAGTCTGCCACAACTGCGGCCAGCCACGATACGGGTGGTACACGTGCCTGCTACCGACGGACGAGGCACGCGTCATCGCTACCATGCGTCGCCAGCGTGAGCGCTGTCTCGCCTCTGCCGCCATAGTTGTCGCCGGCCTTGATCCCTCTACCTCGACCAGCAGCAACATTTCCCCATGGCCATCTTCACCACCAATCCACGCCTTACCAGCACTCGTGCCGTCAACGGGATGACCTTCGCCCGGCTCGCGTCTCGTGCTATGTGGCCATTGAATGGCTGCCCGCCCCACACCAGGGCGGCAAGCTCACTCCACGCAGACGTCCTTGCACCTTGCTGGGTATTTCCCATCAGTCCAAAGCCTGGCGCTTCTGGGATCCATCCCGGCACTGCATCGTCGAGTCGCGCGACGCCCTCTTCTTGAAGAGCTGTTTCCCTACGACCTTGTTTGCTCCAACCAGTCGATGTCCCTCGCATTGCGTGGGGAAGTGGTGAGTCCGTCCTCCATCCAGTAGTTTCCATGCGACAAATCACCTGGTCCCTCAGGGCCAGCGCCCCCAGCCCATTCTGCGGGTCCATCCGAGCCGGTAGCCCTAGTCGGGTCCGCCAGCCCCTTTGCACCGGTAGCCCCGTCCGAGTCTGTTGGTCCCTCTGGGTCGGCAGCCCCAGTCGTGTCCGCTGGCCCCTTCGCGCCGACAGCCCCGTCCGGGTCTTTTGGTCCCTCTAAGCCGGCTACCCTAGTCACGTCCGCTGGTTTCTCCGAGCCGGCAGCCTCGTCCACGTCTGCTGGTCCCTCCGTGCCGACACATCCGTTTGCGTCCATTGGCACCCGTAGCTCCACCCGTGTCCGCTGGTCCTTCTGGGCCAGCTGCCCCGTCCGCCTCCGCCAGCACCACGCACTTGGTGCCATCTCTTGCCCTACCGCGTTACAGGTGTGCCCTGTGTAGCACCCTTCGACCCAGGGCGTCAGTGAGTGCGTGGACCACCACACGACGTCCTGTGGCGCCTCAGTCCCTCGTCGTCCCACGTGTCACTTCCGCTCCTACGATAGTGTGTAGGGACCTTGGTACCAAGGCCCTCAGCCTAACCACTTTAGCCATCATTGGAGACCTCCCATCGAGCTCTGCACTAGGCTACACCATACTCCATCACCAGCATCGACATGCCGTCATGCTTGCACTCACACGCATCCCACCTAGGGCTCATGATGCACACGCCCTTGCAGTCCGCTCCACGGCACCCTTAGAAGACCTTGCCACTGTACGCGAGGCTCGAGCTTCCCCTGAGGTTGCACACTAGGATGCTGCCTGTGCCGACAAGCTGGCTACTGTCCGACAGTACAACGTCTACGACCTCGTCAATCTCCTTCCAGGTAGGAAGGCCATCGGTGCCAAATGGGTCTGCCGGCACAAATGGAAGCCGGACGGGTCCTTGGAAAAGTATAAAGCCGGCTTCACAACCAAGGGGTTTGCTCATGTCCCTGGGGTTGATTACAACCAGATCTTTGCCCAAGTTGGCGGATTCTCCACCTGCTGAGGGCTCTTCAGCCTGGTTACCGAGCACGGGTGGGAGTTGCATCAGTTGGAAGTAAGCAATGCTTTCATTCATGGCTCACTGGAGGGAGAGGAGCTCTACATGGTGCAGCCTCCATGCTTCGACAATGGTACTGGGAAGGTCTGGCGGTCGCGGAAGGCCCTCTATGACCTGAACCAGTTGCCTTGGTGTTGGAGCCAGGAAATTGGTCGCACGCTCCTCCGCGGCGGCCTCCTACGTAGAATTGTTGTTCATCATCCCGCGAGGCCAGACCTTTGCCGCAGTCGTGGTGTACGTTGATGATCTTCTCATTGCGTCGCTAGACATGGCTGCCATCCAGGGTGTCAAGGACCTGCTGCACACCGCCTACCAGATGAAGGATCTCGATTCTGCCCGAGTTTTCATGTGGATGGAGCTCGAGCATGATTGCTCTCAGGGCATCCTACACATCCAACAGATTGCTTATGTACAGAATCTATCTACTCGCTTCGCCAAGGAACTATTCCTTGTGCCGAATGCGTCTTCACCCATGTCACCGGATGGCCAGGTGAAGCTGAAGACCTCCGACCAAGCTGTTGTGGGGGAGGGAGTTGACGTGACCACGAATCTGTGAGTCATTGAGCCATTGATGTTCCTAGCGACGACGACACGTCCAGATATTGCGTTCGCTGTCAACCTCCTGGCTTTGTTCTCTTAGGAGCCGCGTCATGTCCACTTTGAGGCCGCAATCAGAGTGTTGCGCTTTGTCGTCTCCACTCCACGACGAGGTCTCATGTTACAGCGACATCCATCTATGGTCGTGGTGGGCTACACCGACAGTGACTGGGCCGGTAATCCGGACGGCAAGAGCCGCAAAGGCTAGATCTTTCTATTTGAGTACATTGGCTCAGACGCATATGAGAGCGTGTGGTTGCGTTGTCTATTGTCTGAGTTGCGTCAGTCTGTCGCATCCATCACGTTGCATAGTGACAATGAGAGTTCCATGGCCATTGCCGACAATGACTATGTGTATCACACTCGCACAAAGGAGATCAATGTTGAATATCACTATGTGGGCTCGTTGTTACACGACAGCAGCGTCAGCATTGTGCGGGTTGAGACAGCACGACAGTTGGCTGACTTCTTGACCAAGGCATTGAAGCGCGACTCATTTAAGAAGGCTATGAGTTCGGTCGGTGTGCGTCGTTGAGTTGCACTCTTTGTTCCTACCCCCCTCTCTCCGTGCCCTAGAGGAGTCTGTCTGTTAAGTGTGTCCCTGCCCGCCCATGTGCACTACGCCTGTGAGTCATGGGAAAGTGATGGTTTTTTCTTACATCTCTCATTGTGCTCTGTTGTTTCCTCCCGACTTGTGTACATCCGCATAGAGATGACTGACGGCAAGAATCGACGCTGTTGGACTGTTGTCCGTTGGAGCCGACACACGCTGAGGACTACACGCTCTTCGTTGCAGCCTCCTCCCTCCGAGGATGTGATTAGCTCCATCGGCAGCCCTCCTTGGCGATTGGGCCACTGGCGGTCACTGTCACTGCGGATGGTGTCTGCATGCGTCCGATGTTGGATCTCACTGTACCGTTGCGTCCGTAGGGTCCTGCTCTATTGTGATTTGTGACGTTCCTGCCAACCTGTATAGTTTTCTATGACCACTCGGCCGTGTCCATACCTGTGCAGACCCCTCATGCGGACCCTTGTGGTGCTGGTGCGTCGTCCGGTTGTAACTTACCGACAACCGTCCGAGAGCTCTCGATGCTCCCAATGACCTCCTACAATTTTCTCTACAGCACGTAGGAGTTCATCAGTGGACTGGTCGTGGACCCGATTTGCATTTTTTGCATTGTGTGTCCACCGTTTGATGCCGGATACATGCATGTGACCAGCCTTACCATCCGGCTTCTGATTCTGTACATCCAGGTTGAGACGGTGTAGCGTTCTGACATGTCTGCACTGAGTTACAGCCAAAATAATGGATTTGGTCCGGTTTTAGGACAGTTCTTGTGCTGCCACGTGCAACACCCGCCGTGCGCCGTAGCAGGTACTTATGCCATGGACCTATCATTTGTGATATCTCTCTACAAATGATATTGAAGCATGATGATACTTTGCCTTGTGTCTCCTAGAAAGATTCTTGCCGTTGTATGTACGACTTGTGACTGTCGTCATTGTTAGACCAGGCACTAATGCCTAGTCAACGGCTGTGTGACTAGGAAGTTTCTACGCATCTTCTCATGGTATGAGAGCAGTGAGACAATTCTCACCGAGCTACACAGCAGAGAAGCAGCAGAGCAACAGCAGTGAGCATCATCGCTGCAGCCAATCCACAGGGACCCGTCTACGACAGCTGACTGTCGTCGATGTCACCCACCTTCAGCACGTGAGACTGCATCAGTAGCTGCCGCTAGCAGTAGCAGGCGATAGCTGCAACAGGCGGCAGTTGCCAGTAGCTGCTGACATTAGCAATAGCAGTGGCGGTAGCATGCCGCTGCCGCAGCAGGCGGCGGCGGTTGCAGCAACAGTAGCGCACGGCAACAGCAGCGCACAGTAGAAACAGCGTGCAGTAGCGTTGCACAATGGCAGCGACAGCAGTCGCGGGCAGGAGCAGTGCACAACAGTAGCAACATTGAGCAGTAGAAGTAGCAGCATACATCAGCAGCAACATCAGCAGCAGCGTAGCAAAGCAGTAGTATAGCAGCAGTACGCCGCGGCAGCAGCACAAAGTAGCCGCATGCGTAGCAACAACAGCAGTAGCACGCAGCTACTGCCACAGCTGTGCACGCAGCCACGTGGCTGCTGCTGCAAGTGCCGACACAACAGCAACAATAGCAGAGCGGAAGCTTCCACGCAGCTTTTGCGTGGCTGTTGCGGAGCAACCCCCCCTGCGCAGAAAGACAACAACCGCAAGGGTTGGAGAAAAAAAGGGAGGGCTGTCCCGACGTCAGCACTTTTCTTGCTGACGTTTCCGCCCCCACACACGTCTCGTTCCATTCTTCCTAAGATTCGATCCTCGCCTGATCTCCACAGTAGTGACTTTCCTCTTTTCGGTGTCTTCCCTATTCCTCCTCCTGCTCAGCCTGTGGTTGCTCTCCCTACGGAGCGACAAACCAAGGATTTCGAGACACCGTCCCCGTGGTATGTCAGGGAGGACGGTTTCAAATGCTGGGAGATCCTTTTCGAGGTTTGCGCCACTTCCGAGGGAGTGTGGTCCTACTTCCACAGTCTGTATCAGATTACGAATTGAGCACTGGCGCTGACATCGGCCAGGGTGTCGAATCCTTTATGCCATGTTGCTCGAGTATGTCGTAGACTTCCGCGCGGTCCTTAGGTCGACACAGGCACAAGTGCTGATCCACATGGAGGCTGGGACCTGGCATTATCCTTGGTCGCTGCAGAGATGCACGCCACCTGCGCCGTCCATATTCGTGCTTTTCACTCCCTTCGCTCGGGACCTGCCGAGTCTGTAGCCGACTACTGACAACGTACCATGCGCATCTACACGGGCCTTGGGATCTTAAGAGGTACACAGTTGTGGACACTCTGTATGATCATGCTCGGAGTTTGCCTTGAGCACGCCGACATCGTCACGAGGTAAAGAGATGCCATGCTCGAGCCCTTCTCCATCTCTCTACAGCTTCTACCTCAAACGCATCAGCTTTTCCTCCAGGTAACTTCCACCCGTGAGACAGCCGTGGCTCGTCGAGAGAGTCCCCTTGCTGTAGCAGCCATCGCGTCACCACCGATGTCGCTCTTACAGTCTACTCCTCCATCCTCTGGCACGTCCTCCTCTTCCTCTTCCACCCTAATTACCCCGACTCAGACACAGGGTGTGGCAACAACAGCACACTGGAAGCAAGGGAGACGGAGGCGTGATTCGGGCCAGTAGTAGTAATAGCAGCAGCAGTCATCGAGTAGTAGCAGTGGACGCTGTGTTCATCGCTACAACTGAGTGCCAGCAGCCGCTAGATTGGGCATGGATCACTCGCGGGCTTCAGGCTGCACATGCACTACGGTCTACGTCGAGCAGCACATCCTCTGGACGCGCATCGACCACAACTGCAGCAGTTCTCACTTCACCACCGGCAAGCAATGGCGACCCGGACCCACGTGACCGCACCATTGCCGTGCTTCATCACCTTCTAGCACTTTGCTTTCAGGGAGGTGCGAGTGTGTTATCACTGCCGGGTCGTCCACTGACTGTCTGTTCGTCTATCCTTGTACCTTGTGATGACATGTGTGGGGGGGCACAGCTGGCATGTGATGACGATGGGCCTGACAATACCGATTAGACTCGGGAGTCTCACCTTTGTGCCCTTTGTCGTTCCTCCTTACCTGCTGCCCAGCGCCCATCTGAGGTGACGTGTTCCATTGCCCATTATACAGTGACGTCCTCAAGTCGTGATCCCGGTGGCACTTGAGTCATCGACTCTGGTACCACTCATCACATGACATGTCGGCGTAGTGACTTCATTGCTCTCAGTCCGGTTGCGTTTGTTGGTTCCGTCCATATAGCCTCTGGTCAGTCCTTGCCGGTCCAAGGTGCTGGGACTCTGTGCTTCCATAGTCCGTCTGGCCCACTCTATCTTTCTGAGGTGCTTTTTGTGCCTGACCTTGAGCTCATTTTGCTTTCTGTTCGTGCCTGCACACTTATGGGACTCTCTGTGGAGCACAGTGCAGACTCCGTGACAGTGACTGCTATTGACACCCGTAGTGTTGTCCTCCGTGCCTCTGTTGTGGATGAACGATATCGCGTCTCTCGGATTTCTCCTCCTCTTTGCTCCTCCCCCCCTCCTGCTCATGTTTTTGTCATTGGCGTTTTGTCTGCTGAGCACGAGCAATTGCTTCATCGTCGTCTCTGTCATATGGGCTCCGACACTCTGTCGAAGCTCATTCAGACACAGCTCGCACTCGGTCTTGACGCGGCTTCCTTCGAGGAGACGCTCAAGACTGACTTCCTCTTCTGCGCTCAGGGTAAGATGCATCGTTGCACCTACCTTGACTCTCGTTCTCGCGTACTTTGCCCTCTCGAATTAGTCCATTTGGACCTTCTAGGTCCTTTTCCTATCGAGTCTCTGTCTGATCGGGGTCGATACGTCTTGACCCTGACTGATGACTTAACCCGGATGCGATGGGTCTATAGCCTAGGCTAGAAGAGTGATGCCGCTCTTGCGGTTCGTCTTTGGCTAGTGATGGCTGAGCGTCAGTCCAACCACACGCTGCATACCTTCTGCTCGGATTGGGGCGATGAGTTTCTTGGCAAGATGGACAGTTTCTTCACCGAGCACGTGGTTTTTCACCACGTCTCTGCTCTTGCTACTCTTTAGCAAGTTGGTGTCTCTGAGCGCTAGAATCGCACCATGGAGGATGTAGTTTTCGCTATGCGGTCTGAGTTTGGTCTCCCAGAATCCTTGGTCTTTGAAGGATTGGCCTACATGACTTTGGTCTGGAACCGCCTTCCGCACGGTCCCCTTCCGGACGACATCACACCGTACAAGCTCTGGTTTGGCCACCGTGCTGACCTGCGCTTCGCTCGTGTCTGGGGGTCCTTGGCTTCTCTGTGGTACACCAGTGACCAACAGGGTTCCAAGGTCTCACCGTGGGGTCGCTTGTGTGCCTTTGTAGGTATCTCCCCACGGTCGAAGGCCTGGTGTTTTTGGGATCGTGCTCGTCGTCGTATCGTTGAGTCACACGACGCGCTCTTGTATGAGTCTCTCACCTACTGTGATCTAACATCAATCACGTCGCTGTCTGTCGTGCACGTTCCCACGTGTGAGATTCCTCGTTAGATGGGGGAGTCTTAGCCTGCGAGCACCTCTCGCCCGGTTGATGTGTCCGTTCGAGCTCCTCCACTTCTCGGTCTCGGGCTCTTGATGACCCACTGATCATCGTTGTCGGCCCAGAGACCTCTCCATTACAACCGGCTCCTTTCCTACCCCTTTTCCCTTGCACCTCACACGTACCCATGATCCTGTACATGTGTCCGCCAGTACTCCTGCCTCTGTGCGTGGTCCTGCCTCACCTGCTCCTACTCTCAAACCCAGTCATGTGTCTCCCACACACACATCTCCTCGCACAGCATCACCAACTCCTTTGCCTGAGCCCTCACCAGCCGTGGTCGTGCTTGTCTCTGAGCTTGAGGTGCGTCCCTTAAGCCTAGGTTACTCACATGAGCATGGCGGTCGTCTTCGACCATTGGACTCCGGAGTCCAACGAGTGTCATTTCCCACACCCAGACGCTCCACTTGCAGCATGGCGAGTGGTGATTCAGGGCACAAAGGCCCTAGGCCTGAGTGTCCGCATTGAGCATACAGAGGTACATCCAGCGTGTCCTTTAGGGCATGATCTCGTCACTCGTGAGTTTCATATCGCTTGTGATGCAGCAGCTAACCTTGTGGTTTTCAGACCTAACACTGAGGCATGTGCTCTTGCCACTCAGAGCTCTCCCTCTATGGCGCCTAACCCGGGCACACTGAGGGAAGCTCTCTCATCACAGGATGTTGACGCCTAGCGTGCTGCCTGCGAGGATGAGCTTCGCGCTATCCGAGAGCAAGGAGTTTACGAGCTGGTGAACCTTCCACCTGGGAAGAAGGCTATTGAGGTCAAGTGGGTCTTTCGCACGAAAGTGAAGCCGGATGGCTCACTGGAATGCCACGAGGCTCGCTTCATCGTCAAGGGGTACTCTCAGATCGAGGGTATCAAATACACTAACACCTTTGTCCCTGTTGGCCGCATGACCTCACCTCTTGCTCTATTTGGTGTGGTGGCTCGGCATGACTCGGAACTACACCGGATGGATGTAAACAATGCGTTCCTCCATGGGTCTCTGGATGAGGAGATTTACGTGGCTCAGTCACCTCGCTTTGAGGACGGTGACAAGGTCTAGCGCTTGCGCAAGTCCTTGTACGACCTCAAGCTGTCTCCTTGGTTTTGGAACCAGGAGATCACTGGCACTCTGACTCGTGCAGGATATGTACAGAGCGAGAAAATCCCTCTCTCTCTATCCGATGGACGCCTGAGCGGTTCATCGCCATTTAGGTCTATGCTGACAACCTTCTGATCGCGTCCCCTTCCATGGAGGCCGTGAAGGAGGCCAAGGCGGTCCTCCAGAATGCCTATAGGATGAAGGACCTTGGTCCTGAAGCGGTGTCTCTTGGCATGGAGATCGTGGGAGACCGCAACAATCGGACACTACTGCAGAATCAAGCCGGATACGCACGTGATGTCGGGGAGCGCTTCAGCGACCTCTTTGATGCAGTGCCCACGGTCTCCATACCTCTCACACCTGACGAGCAAGATGCCCTGATATTGGACAATCCCACACAGTTGGGGGAGACAGTGGATGTGACCTTGTTCCTCCGTCTCATCAGATCTCTGATGTACCTGGTCACTACCACACGCCCTGACATCGCCTTTGCCGTCAACTTCCTTGCACATTCTTTGCAGGCTCCACGTTCTAGAGCCCTTCATGCAGCTCTACGAGTGGTGCGGTATGTGGTCTCCACACCGTACCTCAGACTTTGCTTTCGCCGGCAGTGTTCGGTGGTCCTTGACGTCTACACCGACAACGACTCGGCTTGGAGTCCATATGGATGCAATCGCACGGGTTACGTGTTCCTGCTCGGTGGTACCGCTGTGTCCTGGCGCAGCGAGAAGCAAGGCTGCATTGCACATAGCTCATCGGAGGCAGAGTATGTTGCTTTGGGTGCAGGGGCACCTGATGCAGTATGGCTGCAGCGCCTGTTCCTAGGGCTTGGACAGTCAGTACCTGCCATTGAGATTTGTTGCAAAAGCCAGAGTGCTCTTCCCATTTCGGAGAACCTTGGTCTCTTTCACGCTCGCATGAAGCACATTGCGGTTGAGCATCACTTTGTGCGTGATCTAGTGGAGCAACACGTCATCTCCGTCATATGGGTTGGCACTCACATGCAGTGTGCTGACTTCTTGACGAAGGCAGTAGCACACGGAAAGTTTCTGGTGGCCATTCGTTCTGTTGAGCTCCGCCCCTTGCCTAAGAGTGTTTGAGTGTGGGGTGTGCCTGTGTTTGTTTACGACTGGTTTTGCACTTGTTGTACTCGTTTCAGTACGACATGTGTATGGACATGCATGCCATCGGGTCATGGGGGAGTGTTATGATTTGTGACGTTCCTCTCCATATGTACAGTTTACTATGACCACTCGGTCGTGTCCATACTCGTGTAGATCCCTGATGCGGACCCCGGTGGTACCGATGCGTCGTCCAGTGGTGGACTACCAGCTTGCAGCACGTAGGAGTTTATCGGTGGACTGGCTGTGGGCCCGATTTGCATGTGTTCGCATTGCGTGTCCACCGTTTGATGCCGGATGCATGCATGTGACCAGTCGTAGCCTTCGGCTTGTGATTCTACATGTCCAGGTTCAGACGGCGTAGCGTTCTGACATGTTTCCGTTGAGTTACGGCCAAAACAGTGGTTTTGGGCCGGTTTTAGGACGGATCTTGTGCTGCCGCGTGCGACACCCGCCGTGCGGCGCGGCGGGTACTTATGCCATGGACCTGTCATTTGTCATTTCTCTCTGCAAATGCTATTGAAGCATTATGACACTTTCCCTTGTGTCTCCTAGCGAGACTCTTGCCGTTGTGTGTACGACTTGTGACTGTCGTCACTGTCGGACCACACACTGACGCCTAGTCAGCGGCTGTGCCGCTAGAAAGCATCCACGCATCTTCTCATGCTCTGCTTGGGATGCAAGTCTCATGCTAGCGTGGCACTGTTGTCACCAGGGACTAGTGTAGGCACTGCTTGAGTTGGGGCAGCCATAACTCCTCACTGTCGTTTTTCTAACCGGCTCTGACTGCACGACTGTGTTCGCTGCGTCGGTATTATGGTATGGTCAGTTTTTAGGCAAAACGGATGACGGCCGGGTTTTGGGCTGCCTATCGTCTGGCAGGGCTCACCGAGAAAACCTGCAGGCCTGAAAATAGAGCTATTTTCTGATTGGCTGGTGAAGTGAGTAACAAGCTCTACGGAGCTGGGGGAGGCCAGTTCTTGGAGGGGTTTACCATTGTGTCTCCTTCATTCCTAATCAGCAACTTCCAGTTTTGAGTCGCTTTATAGCACTAATACTGCCGCCCATATTTCTGAGTAACAAACCCAAAGCACTTCAACTTGGATTCTAGAGCAACAGACTGAGGGGGCAACAAACTAGTCAACGAGCGCGGAAGCCCGCAGGTTGCATGAACAATATTGCTGCCCCAGCTTGCTGCCTAGGATATTCAGCTCTGTGCAATACGTGCTACTGCTAGTTGTCCCTGGCTGATAGAGTCGACAAAGTGGAAAGCTGGCTTACAGTCAGGTCCCATGATTTTTAGCGATCATTAGGCAAATGATTAGCAAGAATCATCCGCCTGTAATTCTAGAATCCGACTCAGGGTCAGTTAGTCATGTATCATTGGCAGTATCGGAACTTTCCAGAGGTTCTCTCTAAGGCAGAAGACAACTGTGGATCAGGCATCTTTCTTGTGCGGATGGTTTGGACAGTTGTCGGCACTGGCAGGAGAAGCACTTTACATCAAATATCGCGGTTGTCCTACAGCCTTAGAAAACTCGGCAGCCAACTCTGCATCCTACAACATTGGTAGCAGAAACATAGAAAAATTAGACTAATTTGAAACGTGAAAGGACACCGCCATATAGACAAACAGAAGAGCAGCCACAATCACCACCATCGTTCACCAATTCAATTATTCATTTTTTTCTTTTCTGTCAATCTAAGCAGCCGCAGCCTCGTCGTCCTCAATCTTGGGCGCGAGGTAGAACCGCAAGTAGCCGATGTCGCCGATGGTGTACTCGCACTGCACTGGCAGGTCCTTGGACAGACAGATTGTGACGGCGTCCGCCAGCGGCGTCGCCTTCGTGAACGAGTTGAGGTAGCGCAGTGCAAACGTGAGCGTGACGGGGTTGTTGCACCGCACTAACGTCTCCTCCTTCTGTACCCACAATAGCAGCAGCAGCAGCAGCAGCAGCAGCAGCAGCAGCAGCAGCAGCAGCAGTGTCAACACCACACGAGGGCATGGTGAGAGGGAGCGCACAGACACAAGCAGGCACTGAAGAACCACACAACTTGCAGCCAGTGCTGTCCAGCAGCACTGGGGCCAGGTACGCTGCTGT
>SZWC01010682.1:76746-86832 GCA_023375785.1 Penium margaritaceum | reverse complement strand
GTCTATGTGGATGACATGCTCCTCCTTTCCAACAGCATGTCTGCACTGCAGGAGTTCAAGGAGGCCATGCAGGAGCGCTTCCAGATGTCTGATCTCGGGGAGGCGTCATACTTCCTCGGTATCCAGATCACGCGTGACCGAAAATCACGCTCTCTCTCGCTGCAGCAGAGTCGCTACATCAAGGACGTCCTACAGCGGTTCGGCATGGCAGAGGCCAAACCCATCGGCACGCCGCTAGAGACGCGGCAGTACCTCGTGAGCTTCAGTGGAGAAGCAGATGCAGCTGAGCGGCAGAAGTACCAGAGCGCCGTCGGCAGTCTCATGTACCTGATGGTGGCAACCAGGCCGGACCTCGCACAGGCTGTGAGCGCTGTGAGCCAGCACATGGCTAACCCCGGCCCTGAGCACCAGAAGGCAGTGAAGCGGATCTTCCGCTACCTTGCTGGAACCGCCAACATCGGCATCACCTACAACGGCAACGACAACAGCATCATCGGTTACACAGACGCAGATTGGGCTTCAAACCCTGAGACTCGCAAGTCCATCTCTGGACATGTGTTTCTCATGAATGGAGGTGCCATCAGCTGGTGCAGCAAGCGGCAGGTGGTCGTGGCCACCTCCAGCACAGAAGCTGAGTACGTCTCTCTCAGCTTTGGAGCCAAGGAAGCAGTTTGGCTCCAGCGTCTCATGGCAGAGATGAGTGGGAGTGCAGCAGTTCCTGTTCCCATGCGCGTCGACAACCAGAGCGCTATTGCACTCGCCAAGAATCCCGAGCACCATGCTCGCACCAAGCACATTGACATCGCCTATCACTTCATCAGGCACATGGTGCAGGAGGGTGCTATCAAGCTGGAGTTTACTCCAACCAGCAAGCAGGTCGCTGATTTCTGCACCAAGCCAGTGACCCGTGAGAAGCAGCAGTTCTGCATGAAGGCATGTGGACTCAGCCCACTCTGACTGCGGCAAAGTGGGAGATTGTTGGGAAAGGAGCCATCCGGCTCAATTTCAGGTCCACAGGAGTAAGTTCCTGGAAAGTACCAGATGCCTGCTCCGATCGCCAATCCGACTTCACCATTGGAAAGATCATGTGGCAAAATGTCTACGGTTCAAGTTTGAGGCCGATCCAACGGTCCGATTGGGAGATATGAATTTTCGAAGTTTCGGGGGTCATGGACCGTCGATGTCTAGGTGGGCATGGGTGATGGCTCCATGCCTTAGCCTGAGAAAAGAAAAAGGCAATAGGTCCAGGGTCAGGACCTGATGGGAGAAATATCCAAAAAGGTCCTTGGTCTTAGGATTGCCTTGTCTGAGTGTGCTGACTAGGATAAAGGTACCTCTCCTTACTTTTTAGGTGAGGTGAGATCCTTGTGTGCTAGCCATGGACACATGGCGATTCTCCATGGGTTTGTGGGTTATGTGACCACTAGGAGTGTGCCATGAGAGCATTCTCTAGCTCTCTAGGTCGTGTGTGAGTGGTCAGCCTGATTGCTAGGCTGATTTCCTCCCTTGTGTGAGATTATGGATTCTAGTGTGTGAGCCTTAGCCTCCATGGCTAAGTGGTGTGGCTTGTGAGAGGGCTGACTTGCCCAAGCTCTACCTCTATATGTACTCCATCATTTTTAGTGATTGAACAACCATTCTTCAGCACAAGTGATGCCCTTTCAGTCCCACATGCTCGCTGCTCCAAGGCTCCCTCTCTCCTCCAGATCCAACAGCGCCTTGATGCCAGCTGCTACGAGGTAATCCTTGAACTCCTTGCTTAGGTATTCACCACCGCGATCGTTGCGCAGCGCCTTGATCTTCTTGCCAGTCTGGTTCTCTACCATGGCCTTGAACTCCTTGAACCTGTCAATGCACTGGTCCTTGGAAGAAAGGAAGTACACAGCAGTATAACGGCTGAAATGATCAATGAAGTTGAGAAAATACCTAGAGCCTCCAAAGCTCTAGGTGTACATTGGTCCGCACAAGTCCATGTGGACCAGCTCCAACACCTCTTTTGTATGCTCCCCTCCTCCAGAGAACGCCTCGCGGTGCTGTTTCCCCTCCAAACAGCCGATGCACAACTACTCCTCAAAGTTAGATATGGTTGGCAGGTCACGCACCATCTGCTTTGCTTGAAGCAACTGCGAGGCACGCATGCCGATGTGGCCGTAGCGCGCATGCCAGATCTCGCCATCTGTTGCCTGCACCACTGCTGCAAGACTCTGCTCACGCAGGATCTTGGTCTCCCCCAGCAGGCGGTACATGTCGTCCTCCTTCACTGACTTGGCCAATTCCTCTCCTGTTTCCTTGTTGAGGATGTAGCCATAGTCATCGTCAAAAACAACGCGCAGTCTTGTGTTGGTGAGAGAGGACGCTGAGAGAAGGTTGAACGCAGCATCAGGTACATACAGCACGCCATGGAAAACTCGCATTTCAATGCCACGCGGGCTCTCCAACCACATCTCCACAATCCCAATCCCCTCAGCATACACCACCCAATCATCACCCAAAGTAATCGGACGGGGGGGGAATGGAGAGCAGCTGCGTGAACCACTCCTTGTGGTGCGTCAGACTCTTGGTACACCCCGAGTCCTTGTACCATGCCAAATCCGCCTTTTCCTTCTGCGACATGTCAAACTTCGCCATGAAGAGGCGGTCGCGCACCTCCTTGGCAACGTTCATGTTGCCAAAATGGCGCATGCTAATCTGGTTCTGCTGCTGCACCTGCTGCTGGCGTTGTTGTGACTGCTGTTGCTGTTGCTGTAGAGATTGCTGCTTTTGCTGCTGCTGGTACTGCTGCTCCTTCTGGTCCCTCTTGAACTTCAAGCACCCTTTCTTGTAGTGCCCCTCTTTGTGGCAATAGTGGAAATTGCCCTTCTTCTTGCCTCTCTGCTGCGCGGACTGTTGCTACTGCTGGTTGCATGAGCCCATGGCCATGAAAGCTGCTTCAGTGCTGCTGGCGCCATTGCGCTTTGCTGCATTGCGACGCAATTCCACCTGCACCGAGAGTGTGCAGATGAAGTCGAGGTCGAGAGTTGACTGGCACTCCAGCGTCTGTCGCACCGTGTCGTAGCTGGTTGGGAGTCCCCTCAGCAAGAGGAGGATGAAGCGCGTCTCTTCCACAGGGTTGCCGGCCGCTCTCAACTTCTTCGCCAGCTCCTTTGCCCTGTCGAGATACGCCTCCATCCCTTCACCACTCTGCATTTTCAACGCCATCATCTTCTCCTACAAACGCATGAAAAATGCAGGATCCTTGCTCTCATACTTCTTGCACAACGTGTCCCACCCCTCCTTTGCAGTAGCCTTGTCACTCACGTACTGAAGATGCGGGTTGGAGATGGTGTTGACAAGCAGCTTGTAGGCCTACCTGTCCTTCTTCTTCCACTCATCATATGCCGCTGCTAGAGTTGTAGATGAACTTGCATCTGCTGCACCTTTCTGTGGCGTCTTCCCCGCCACAACCTCTGCTGCGGTGATGCCTTTTGCCTATGGAGGCGGAGCGCGCTCGTCGCCGCTCACCACCTCCCACAAGCCCCTCTCCTCCAAAAGGAGGCAGGTACGGATCTACCAAAACGTGAAGTTGGCGCCTCCCTCCAGCATCTCCAAAGGCTGGGCTGCTGTCACAACGCCAGCTGCTGCCATTTTGAGCCTTGGTGATGCTGAGCGCTGCCCCTGTTTCTGCTCCTGCTTCTGCCAGAAATAGGTCTGACAGAAAATGGACTGTAGATGCCAGCAGACTGGGAATTTTGGAAAACCGAGCCCACCACATGAAAATTCAGCTTCAAAACCGTTCAGATCGGCCCATAAAACAGGGTGATCAACAGGGGATTTTGAAAGATATGCTCTCTTGAAAACAAGGTATGCTTCTGCTCCTACTCCAACTCAGACCAGCCAGCTTGTAAACAGCGTTTCTCCTAAACAAATCAATGGAATGCAAATTTGTTTGCACCAATGGAAAGCTTAGGAAAAATATTGCAATTCGCATGTGCAACTTTTTAAATTTGACAAAGAAACGAGAGAATTGTGGTCATTACAAGGCGAAAGTCTTACTCATAGAGAAGAGTGTAGCCCTGGCCGACCTCGTTTTGAGCATAACTCTCAATTCGACCGTTGGATATTTTTAATCTTGGGCTCGTTGGAAAGCTTGTCTCTTGACCCCAATCGGTCACTCTCAAAGTGACGGCCTGTACTGGCTGAAAATGGCAGAACTTGGCTCTGATACCAAATGTTGGATCTTGAGGAGAGAGGGAGCCTTCGAGCAGCGAGCATGTGTGATTGGAAGGGCATCACTTGTGCTGAAGAATGGTTGTTCAATCACTCAAAATGATGGAGTACATATAGAGCTAGAGCTTGGGCAAGTCAGTCCTCTCACAAGCCACACCACTTAGCCATGGAGGCTAAGGCTCACACACTAGAGTCCATAATCTCACACAAGGGAGGAAATCAGCCTAGCAATCAGGCTGACCACTCACACACGACCTAGAGAGCTTGAGAATTCTCTCATGGCACACTCCTAGTGGTTATATAACCCACAAACCCATAGAGAATAGCCATGTGTCCATGGCTAGCACACAAGGATCTCACCTGACCTAAAAAGTAAGGAGAGGTACCTTTATCCTAGTCAGCACACTCTGACAAGGCAATCCTAAGACCAAAGACCTTTTTGGATATTTCTCCCATCAGGTGTTGACCTTGGACCTCTTGCCTTTTCCTTTTCTTAGGCTGAGGCATGGAGCCATCACCCATGGTCACCCGGATATTGACGGTCGATGACCTTGGAAACTACGAAAAATCATATCTCCCAATCTGACCATTTGATCGGCCTCAAACTTGGACCGTAGACATTTTGCCACCTGATCTTTTCAATGGTGAGGTTGGATTGACAGTCGGAGCTGGTATCTGGTACTTTCCTGGAACTTGCTCTTGTGGACCTGAAACTGAGCCGGATGGCTCCTTTCCAACACTGTGTAGCCGATGATGATGTTGTCTTTACCCTTGTAGGTGATGCCAACGTTGATGGTTCCAGCAAGGTAGCGGAAGATCAGCTTCACTTGCTTCAGGTGCTCTGGTCCGGATTTAGCCATGTGCTGGGTCACAGCGCTCACAGCGTGTGCAAGGTCCGGCCTGGTTGCCACCATCAGGTACATGAGACTGTCGACGGCGCTCTGGTACTTCTGCCGCTCGGTTGTATTTGCTTCTCTATTAAAGCTCACGAGGTACTACCGCGTCTCCAGCGGCGTCCTGATGGGTTTTGCCTCTGCCATGCCAAACTGCTGGAAGATGTCCTTGATGTAGCGACCCTACAGTAGCGAGAGAGAGCGTGATTTGCGGTCACGCATGATAAAGATACCGAGGAAGTATGATGCGTCCGTGAGATCAGACATCTGGAAGCGCTCCTGTTTGGCCTCCTTGAACTCCTGTAGTGCAGACAAGCTGTTGGAAAGGAGGTGCATGTCATCCACATAGACCATGATGATGAGGATCTCATGCTCATGCTGCCAGCGATACACGCAGTAGTCACACTCGTTGCGCTCAAACCCCATGCACTACAAAGCCACATCCAACTTCTGGTTCCAACCACGCGACGCTTACTTGAGGCCGTACAGGGATTTATGCAGCTTGTAAACCAGGTGCTCCTGGCCATCCATGACGAAACCCTCTGACTGCTCCATATAGATCTCCTCCTCCAAGTCACCATTCAAGAATACCGTCTTGACATCCATGTGGTGAACCTCAAAGTCCTCATCTGCTGCATAAGAGAGGAGCGTGTGCACAGAGGCAAACTTTGCAATAAGAGCAAAAGTTTCTATATAGTCCATGCCCTCTTGCTGCGAGTAGTCCTTGGCGACGAGCCTCGCCTTGTACTTGTCCAGGTTACCATCTGATCCCCGCTTCTTCTTGAACACCCATTTGCACTTGATCACCTTACGTCCAGGTGGACGCTTAGTGAGCTCCTACATGTTGCCGAGCTGCGACTGTATCTCCTGTTGCACGGCTTGCGCCCTATTTGCTACATCTGGTGCAGCCATGGCCTCCTTGTATGATGGCTCATCTGAAACTGCTGCAACTTCAACTCTCATCTGTTCTGGTTTTTGTAGCATCTAGAAATGGCAGCGCTCACCAGGCTTGTAACGCACCCAGAGAGGGTAACTCCGACCTTGTACAAGAGCGTTAGCAGGCGGCTGACGCGGTGCTGCTGGCACAACGAATTCTGCTGGTGGTGCTACATCTCCCTCCTCTGCTTCTGCCGATGAAGCTGCTGTATCTGCTGCATCAGACATGGGATAGTAAGGTGATTCTCCCATCGGGAGAAACTAGGTCAGGAAGAATTTGTGCTCCCAGAATCTCGTCACCTGCTGGTTCTGTAGTCTCTTCACACACAATGTTGGTACCGATGACGTTGCTCTCATTGAAGACGACATCCCTTGAGATGATAACGTGTCCTGTATCCCTCTTGTAGAGGCGATAGGCCTTGCTTGCCACGTCGTAGTCAATCATCAGCATCTGCGTACTCTTTGCGTCCCATTTCTGCCACTTCTCCTTGGGCACGTGCATGTGCGCAAGGCTCCCTAATGCTCGGAGATGACCCACGCTTGGTTTCTTGCCAAACTCTTGGAAAATCAGGATCTTCATCTCTACAAGGTGGATTCCTGATCAGGTAGGATCAATGGACAGATCTCCTTGTCAACCGTCCATTGTCCAAATTTCAGCCAATTTGGATGGCTCACTCTGGAGATATGGGCAAAAGGAGAAAAGTGACATAGATTATATCACTATCTCACAAGTGTCCTACTTTTTGCTCAGCATGGGCACTTGGGATAAAAAGGCAAGAGGGTTGGGGGAGATGTCGCCACTCTCTCCTCCACCCCTCTGCCTACTCTACCAGACTCTACTCTACTGGACTCAACTCTACCAATGGCGGGGTCATTTACTGTCGTCCGGGAGTCTTACCCGGTACGAGGGCCTGCCGCAGCCTCCTATTGATCAGACAAGATACTGCGGACGGCCACCTTAAGTTCTGGCGCAATTTGCAAAGGTACAGGTTATGGGCTCGGTGAGGACCGAGTGCAAGTACGAGAGTGCGAGAGTGAGCTCCTCCTCATACGATGAGTGCTGACATTGCGAGTGGTGGAGCAGCAGAAACACGGACAAAAGATCGGAGCAGATGGACGGGCTTCGATCGAGGCATTAGATCTAGAGAATGGAGCTACGGGATCTTTATAAACAATGCATCGATGGATCGGAGAGCATCGCACAGACATTAGAGCGATCGCAGCTGTCGCGAGATCGAGAGTGCGAGCACGAGCTGCTCTTCACCCGATGAGCGAGAAGATCGACGGGAGCAGAGGACCTGTCGTAGATCAGGACAATCTCGTCCGTGGATCGCACCGAGGGCGCTGGGCATCTGCCAACATTGGTCGCTCGGTAGCTAGGGACACCCACCGGCGTCCGGGACGCTCAAAGAAGACACAAGCGGACCGGACAGACCAAGCTCGTGCATTGTGCTTGCTTTTTTGTATTTCCTAGTCACTAGACTAGTACAAATAGGTAGTAGTTTCATTTGTAGATCGCTTCATCTGTACTACACAATTTTTCAAGTATAGCATATCATTGGAAAGCTCAAGAGACGAGCCATGTACCTCAGACTTGTGTGTAACCTCTTGAATTGTCAGTGTGGAACAAAAAGTGATTGTTTGCAGTGTACAGTTGTAGTGTGTACAACACAGTGCATTTCAATCACAGTTGCTCGATTCGTTGTATCTCCTGAGACACCTATGATCCTGGAGAAGTGCTAATTTTCACATTTGGTATCAGACCG
Source organism: Penium margaritaceum (assembly GCA_023375785.1). NCBI lineage: Eukaryota > Viridiplantae > Streptophyta > Zygnematophyceae > Desmidiales > Peniaceae > Penium > Penium margaritaceum. The sequence goes on along the minus strand of SZWC01010682.1, from coordinate 79,031 downwards.
GAGGTGCCTTCCCCAGGAGCAATGGTCGCCATGGCGTTACTCACAGAAAGCGGCCATCATGATCATTTTAAGATACCAATCTTCAACGGCGATGACTATCAATCTTTTGCGTTCAACATGAAAATAGAATTCATGAACAAAGGATTATGGGGGTGGTTACCGACCTACCTATAGACGTTGTGGACGCTAATGCCTTTGGTGAGGAGAAAATCAGTCATAAAAGGTAGTGCCGCCAAGCCTTTGCAATCGTGGCTATACAACTGGAAGAGCGGCTCAAATTTCTCATTCGTGACGACAATGTCGATTTCTATCCGAGAACTGCATGGCGAGTCCTCAAGCGACGTTATCACAAGATCAGCGACAATGAGCAGGGTCATCTACTCAAAGAGTTTCACACTCAAAAAATGGAGGAACACACTAAGCTTGAGGATCATATCAGTCATCTGGAAGATCCCTCGTGTCGCATCACAGCCTTGGGTGAAGTTATCTTTGAAAGAGTACTTGTTCATACCTTGTTTTAGGGTCTTCGTACATGTTTTCAACACACAGTGAAGCAACTTCAAACCTTCAACAACGATCGACACGAGGATGATGAAAAAATTGCACTCATCGGGTCCGCTGTCAAGAGTGCTCTAGACGCCATTTGGAATGCTGTTCCAACAGTAGCAGCAGTACAACCAGCAGCAGTACAACCAGTAGCAGGACCAGCACCGGCCGCAGTAGCACCAGCCGCCAAGCCACATGTGTTGACCATTGAGAAGGCAACACAGGCTCTCATGCTTGACGAAGATACCTACATCAAAGAAAACGGTGGTGAAGTCGGACTTTATGCCGAATATCAAGGACGACCAGATCGACGAACAAAGAAATACGAGACCTATGAGAACACTCGTCCCAGCACCAATCAAGGTACTCAAGCCACGTATCAACCTTGACTTGGATGTCCTCAACAGGCCCCTGGGCCTTATGTTCACCCAGGGGATCGCATCTATTGGCAATGCAACAAAAAGGGGTACATCCAACTTGATTGCCCCCCTCGTCCAGAGCGACGACCGCGATTCAATGCGCCAACGCGCAATACTCCGCATGCTCTTCTCACTGATGAGACACCATCTGCCTTTCTCTCAGCCTTTTCAACACTGTTGGCTGAATTTTCCTATCTCATCTCAGGTTTTACAGGTCACAATTATGCCGACATGCAGCAAAACTCGGACAGTGACTCCATTCCACAGCTGAATTTTTTCACACCCGACGCAACTAACTTCGAACAACATCCTTCAGACTCAAGCCAGGCAAGTTCTGACTCCTCCATCAATCATGAAAAACCCATCTTGGAAGAACTGGCAATGTGCTCCGTTGATTGTGCCTACATACTCGCTGCGGGAGTCCTTGCCTGTATTATTGACTCAGGATGTACCAAGCATATGACGTGTCGCAAGGAATGGTTCACCACCTACACCCAGTACGAACAACCTCGCGGAGTTCTTGTGGGTGATGGACGACTCATCCCGGCCTACAGTGAAGGTAGAGTGCGAGTGCTCATTACCCTTCAAGAGCAAAAGGTGACGCACACTTTTAGCCAGGTTTTATTCGTCCCTGGACTTGTGGCTAATCTCCTATCCATCGGATTCATCAACGACAACGGCTTCAGAGTGATTTTTGATCTGGACAAGAACTGCAAGATTTTGGACTCCAAAGGAAATCTAGCAGCCGTTGCTACTCGTACAAGTGTTGGGAAAGGAGCCATCCGGCTCACTTTCAGGTCCACAGGAGCAAGTTCCAGGAAAGTACCAGATGCCTGCTCCGATTGTCAATCTGACTTCACCATTGGAAAGATCAGGGGGCAAAATGTTGACTGTCCAAGTTTGAGGCCGATCCAACGGTCGGATTGGGAGATATGAATTTTCGTAGTTTCCGGGGTCATCGATTGTTGATATCCGGATGACCATGGGCGATGGCTCCATCCCTTAGCCTGAGAAAAGAAAAAGGCAAGAGGTCCAGGGTCAAGACCTGATGGGAGAAATATCCAAAAAGGTGCTTGGTCTTAGGATTCGCTTGTCAGAGTGTGCTGACTAGGATAAAGGTACCTCTCCTTTCTTTTTACGTGAGGTGAGATCTTTGTGTGCTAGCCACGGACACATGGCGATTCTCCATGGGTTTGTGGGCTATGTGACCACTAGGAGTATGCCATGAGAGCATTCTCTAGCTTTCTAGGTCGTGTGTGAGTGGTCAGCCTGATTGCTAGGCTGATTTCCTCCCTTGTGTGAGATTATGGACTCTAGTGT
>SZWC01010682.1:49914-71199 GCA_023375785.1 Penium margaritaceum | reverse complement strand
CGTCGCAATGCAGCAAAGCGCAATGGCGGCAGCAACAGTGAAGCAGCTTTCATGGCCATGGGCTCACGCAACCAGCAGCAGCAGCAGTCCGGGCAGTTGAGAGGCAAGAACAAGGGCAAGTGCCACTATTGCCAGAAAGAGGGGAACTACAAGAAAGAGTGTTTCAAGTTCAAGAGGGACCAGAAGGAGCAGCAGTAGTACCAGCAGCAAAAGCAGCAATCTCCACAACAACAGCAGCAGTAGTCACAACATCACCAGTAGCAGCAGCAGCAGCTCAACCAGACTGGCGTGCGCCATTTTGGCAACATGAACGTTGCCAAGGAGGTGCGCGACCACCTCTTCATGGCGAAGTCTGACATGTCGCGGAAGGAAAAGGCGGATCTGGCATGGTACAAGGACTCGGGGTCTACCAAGAGTTTGACGGACCACAAGGAGTGGTTCACGCAGCTGCTCTCCATTCCCCCCCGTCCGATTGCTTTGGGTGATGATCGGGTGGTGTATGCTGAGAGGATTGGGATTGTGGAGATGTGGTTGGAAATCCCGCGTGGCATTGAAGTGGGAGTGTTCCATGGCGTGCTGTATGTGCCTGATGCTGCGTTCAACCTTCTCTCAGTGTCCTCTCTCACCAACACAGGACTGCGCGTTGTTTTTGACGATGATTACATCTACATCCTCGACAAGGAAACAGGAGAGGAGTTGGCCAAGTTGGTGAAGGAGGGCGATATGTACCGCCTGCTGGGGGTGACCAAGATCCCGCGAGAGTAGAGTCTTGCAGCAGTGGTGCAGGCGACAAATGGCGAGATCTGGCATGCACGCTACGGCCACATTGGCATGCGCGCCTTGCAGCAGCTTCAAGCAAAGCAGATGGTGCGTGACCTACCTACCATCTCTAACTTTGACCAGCAGTTATGCATCGGCTGTTTGGAGGGGAAGCAGTACCACGAGGCGTTCTCTGGAGCAGGGGAGCGTGCAAAAAGGGTATTGGAGCTGTTCCACACGGACTTCTACGGACCGATGCAGACCCAGAGCTTTGGAGGCTCTAGGTGTTTTCTCACCTTCATTGATGATTTCAGCCGTTACACTGCTGTGTACTTCCTTTCCTCCAAGGACCAGTGCTTTGACAGGTTCAAGGCCATGGTGGAGAACTAGACCGGCAAGAAGATCAAGGCCCTTCGCAGCAATCGCGCTGGAGAATACCTAAGCAAGGAGTTCCAAGACTACCTCGCAGCAGCAAGCATCAAGGCGCAGCGTACCGCGCCGTACTCGCCGCAGCGGAACGGGGTAGCAGAACGCAACAAACGTACCATTGTGGAGTCGGCGCGCTCCATGCTGCACGCGGCCTGGCTAACCTACGACTTCTGGGCTGAAGCCGTGAGCACTGCGGTCTACATCAAGAACCGCAGTCCAACCAAGGCCTTTGAGCAGATGACGCCGTAGGAGGCGTGGTTCGGCAAGAAGCCAAGCATGGGTCATCTTCGCGCGTTTGGCAACTTGGCGTTCATGCACGTGCCAAAGGAGAAGCGGCAAAAGTGCGACGCGAAGAGTGCGCAGATGCTGATGATTGGCTACGACGTGACAAATAAGGCGTATTGCCTCTACGAGAGGAATAGAGGCCACGTCATCATCTCCAAGAATGTCTTCAACGAGAGCAACGTCATCGGCACCAACATCATGTGTGAAGAGGCAGCAGAACCGGCACCTGACGAGACAGTGGGAGCAGAAATTCTTCCTGACCCAGTTTCTCCCGATCCTTCCTCTACTGTGACAGTGGGAGAATCACTGTACTCTCCCATGTCTGATGTTGTAGATACAGGGTCTCATCGGCAGAAGCACAGGAGGGAGATATAGCACCACCAGAAGCAACAGTAGTGCCAGCAGCACCGCGCCAGCCGCCCGCTAACCCTCCAGTACCAGGTCACAGGTACCCTCTTAGGGTGCGTTACAAGCCTGGTGAGCGCGGCCATTTCTAAATGTTGCAGAAACCTGAACAGGTGAACGTCGCAGTTGCAGCAGATTAAGATGAGCCAACGTCATACAGGGAGGCCATGGGTCCACCGGATGCAACAGATTGGGCGCAAGCCGTGCAGCAGGAGATACAGTCACAGCTAGATAACGACACTTGGGAGCTGACTGAGCGTCCACCAGGATGTAAGGTGATCAAGTGCAAGTGGGTCTTCAAGAAGCAGCGGGGAGCAGATGGTAACCTGGAAAAGTATAAGGCAAGGCTGGTCGCCAAGGGCTACTCGCAGCAGGAGGGCATCGACTACACAGAAACTTTTGCCCCTGTTCCAAAGTTTGCCTTTGTGCGCACGCTCCTCTCTTATGCAGCAGCTGAGGACTTCGAGGTTCACCACATGGATGTCAAGACGGCATTCTTGAATAGTGACCTGGAGGAGGAGATCTACATGGAGCAGCTAGAGTGGTTCGTCATGGATGGCCAGGAGCACCTGGTCTGCAAGCTGCAGAAGTCGTTGTACGGCCTCAAGCAAGCGTCGCGTGCTTGGAACCAGAAGTTGGATGCGGCGTTGTAGTGCATGGGGTTTGAGCATAGCGAGTGTGACTACAGCGTGTATCGCTGGCAGCATGAGCATGAGATTCTCATCATCATTGTCTATGTGGATGACATGCTCCTCCTTTCCAACAGCATGTCTGCACTACAGGAGTTCAAGGAAGCCATGCAGGAGCGCTTCCAGATGTTTGCTCTCGGGGAGGCATCATACTTCCTCGGTATCCAGATCACGCGTGACCGCAAGTCACGCTCTCTCTCGCTGCAGCAGAGCCGCTACATCAAGGATGTTTAGCAGCGGTTCGGCATTGCTGAGGCAAAACCCATCGACACGCCGTTGGAGACACGGCATTACGTTGTGAGCTTCAATGGAGAAGCAAATGCAGCTGAGCGGCAGAAGTACCAGAGCGCCGTCGGCAGTCTCATGTACCTGATGGTGGCAACCAGGCCAGACCTCGCACAAGCTGTGAGCGTTGTGAGCCAGCACATGGCTAATCCCGGACCGGAGCACTCGAAGGCAATGAAGCGGATCTTCCGCTACCTTGCTGGAACCATCAACATCGGCATCACCTCCAACGGCAATGACAACAGCATCATCGGCTACACAGACGCAGATTGGACTTCAAACCTGAGGACCGCAAGTCCATCTTTGGACATGTGTTCCTCATGAACGGTGGAGCCATCAGCTGGTGCAGCAAGCGGCAGGTGGTCGTGGCCACCTCGAGTACAGAAGCTGAGTACCTATCTCTCAGCTTTCGAGCCAAGGAAGCAGTTTGGCTCCAACGTCTCATGGCAGAGATGAGTGGGAGTGCAGCAGTTCTAGTTCCTGTGCGCGTCGACAACCAGAGCGCAATTGCTCTCGCCAAGAATCCTGAGCACCTTGTACGCACCAAGCACATTGACATCCCATATCATTTCATCAGGCACATGGTGCAGGAGGGTGCTATCAAGCTGGAGTTTACTCCAACCAGCAAGCAGGTCGCTGATTTCTCCACAAGGCCAGTGACCCATGAGAAGCAGCAGTTCTGCATGAAGGCATGTGGACTCAGCCCACTCTGACTGCGGCAAAGTGGGAGATTGTTGGGAAAGGAGCCATCTGGCTCAGTTTCAGGTCCACACGAGTTCCAGGAAAGTACCAAATGCCTGCTCTGATCGCCGATCCGACTTCATCATTGGAAAGATCAGGTGGCAAAATGTCTACGACCGAAGTTTGAGACCGATCCAAAGGTCGGATGAAACCGGTGGTAGGTTGCGGATGTCAGTCCACCACGGGTCCCAGCCATGTGTGGGGTTTCGATCCCACATGTGTCCGGGTAGGAGGCTCACCGATGGTACCCGCCCATCTGCCGTACGACTCTGCCTTGGCATTGGCCCAAGATGAATACACCAAGGGTCCACCGGGTGCCGCCTGTTGTGCTATTTTGTTCGACATCGGCTTGGGCCGCCCGGGGGGGGAAGTCTCATCTCCACTGTCGCTGAGCATTTTTGGACGTGCGTGCCCCTGCCTCGCCTTCTTTTCTTTGCCGCTTGTTTTTCTGCTTGAATGCCAGCCCTTCTCAGACTTGGCATTCAAGGGGGGGAATGTTGGAAAATCAGGATCTTCATCACTACAAGGCCGATTCCTGATCAGGGAGGACCAATGGACAGATCTCGTCAACCGTCCAGTGTCAAAATTTCAGCCAATTTGGATGGCTGGATCTGGAGATATGGGCAAAAGGAGTAAAGTGACATAGATTATGTCACTATCTCACAAGTATCCTACTTTGTGCTCGGCATGGGCACTTGGGATAAAAAGGCAAGAAGGCTGGGGGAGAAGTCGCTAGTCTCTCCCCCGCCCCTCTGCCTACTCTACCGGACTCTACTCTACTAGGCTCTGCTCTACCAATGGCCGGGTCAGTTACCGTCCTCCGGGAGTCTAACCCAGTACGAGGGCCTGCTGCAGCCTCCTATTGATCAAACATGATACTACGGACGGCCACCTTAAGTTCTGGTGTAGCTTGCGAAGGTAGAGGTTATGGGCTCGGTGAGGACCAAGTGCAAGTACGAGAGTGCGAGCGTGAGTTCCTGTTGGAACTTGAGGAGAGAGGGAGCCTTGGAGCAGCGAGCATGTGTGATTGGAAGGGCATCACTTGTGCTGAAGAATGGTTATTCAATCACTCAAAATGATGGAGTACATATAGAGCTAGAGCTTGGGCAAGTCAGCCCTCTCACAAGCCACAGCACTTAGCCATGGAGGTTAAGGCTCACACACTAGAGTCCATAATCTCACACAAGGGAGGAAATCAGCCTAGCAATCAGGCTGACTACTCACANTAGAGAATGCTCTCATGGCACACTCCTAGTGGTCACATAACCCACAAACCCATGGAGAATTGCCATGTGTCCATGGCTAGCACACAAGGATCTCACCTCACCTAGAAAGTAAGGAGAGGTACCTTTATCCTAGTCAGCACACTCTGACAAGGCAATCCTAAGACCAAGGACCTTTTTCGATATTTCTCCCATCAGGTCTCGACCCTGGACCTCTTGCATTTTTCTTTTCTCAGGCTAAGGCATGGAGCCATCACCCATGTCCATCCAGACATCGACAGTCCATGACCCCCGAAACTTTGAAAATTCATATCTCCCAATCCGACCGTTAGATCGGCCTCAAACTTGAACCGTAGAAATTTTGCCACCTCATCTTTCCAATGCTGAAGTCGGATCGGCGATCAGAGCAGGCATCTGGTACTTTTCTGGAACTTGCTCCTGTGGACCTGAAACAGAGCCAGATGGCTCCTTTCCCAATAGTTCCTCCGAATACGATGAGTGCTGACGTGGCGAATGGTGGAGCAGTAGAAACACAGACCAAAGATCGGAGCAGATGGACGGGCTTCGATCGAGGCATTGGATCGAGAGAACAAAGCTATGGGATCTTTATAAACAATGGATTGATGGATCAGAGAGCATCGCGCAAACGATACAGCGATTGCAGCCGACGCGGGATCGAGAGTGCGAGTACGAGCTCCTCTTCACCCGATGAGCGAGAAGATCGACGGGAGCAGAGGACCTGCCGCAAATCAGGACGATCTCGTCCGTGGATCGCACCAAGGGTGCTGGGCATCCGCCAACCTCGGTCACTCAGTGGCTGGGGATACGAACTGGCGTCCAAGACGCTCAAAGAAGACACAGGTGGACCGGACAGACCAAGCTCGTGCATTGTACTTGCTTTTTATGTATTTCCTAGTCACTAGACTAGTACAAATAAGTAGTAGTTTCATTTGTGGATTACTTCGTCTCTACTATACCATTTTTCAAGTATAGCATATCGTTGGAAAGCTCAAGAGACGAGCCTTCTACCTCTGACTTCTGTGTAACCTCTTCAATCGTCAATATGGAACAAAAAGTGATTCTTTGCCGCGTAAAGTTCCACTTTGTACAACACAGTGCATTTCAATCACAGTTGCTTGATTCGTTGTATCTCCTGAGACACCTGTCATCCTGGAGAAGTCCTTTTCACACGAACTACGCCTCGTACAGCATCATCTGCTCCAGTGCCTTAGTTGGACTGCGGTTCTTGATGTAGACCGCATTGCTCACGGCTTCAGCCCAGAAGTCGTAGGTCAGCCGAGCCACGTGTAGTATGGAGTGCGCCAACTCCCCAATGGTACGGTTGGCACGATCTCCTACACTGTTTTGCTGCGGTGAGTACGGCGCGATACGCTGCGCCTTGATGCCAGCTGCTGCAAGGTAGTCTTGGAATTCCTTGCTCAGGTATTCTCCACCGTGGTCGCTGCGCAACGCCTTGATCTTCTTGCCAGATTGGTTCTCCACCATGGCCTTGAACCCCTTGAACCTGTCAAGACACTGGTCCATGGAGGAAAAGAAGTAAACAACAGTGTAACGGCTGAAATCATCAATGAAGGTGAGAAAACACCTATAGCCTCCAAAGCTCTGGGTCTGCATCGGTCCGCACAAATCCATGTGGACCAGCTCCAACACCTCTTTCGCACGCTCCCCTGCTCTAAAGAACGCCTCGCGGTGCTTCTTCCCCTCCAAACAACCGAGGCATAACTGCTGCTCAAAGTTAGCGATGGTAGGCAGGTCAGGCACCATCTGCTTTGCTTGAAGCTGGTGCATGGCGCGAATGCCGATGTGGCCGTAGCGCGCATGCCAGATCTCGCCATCTGTTGCCTCCACCACTGCTGCAAGACTCTACTCACGCGGGATCTTGGTCGCCCCCAGCAGGCGGTGCATGTCGCCCTCCTTCACCGACTTGGCCAACTCCTCTCCTGATTCCTTGTCGAGGATGTAGCCATAACCACCATAAAAAATGATGCGCAATCCTTTGTTGGTGAGAGAGGACACTGAGAGAAGGTTGAACGCAATATCAGGCACATACAGCACGCCATGGACTTCTCCCACTTCAATGCCACGCGGGGTCTCCAACCACATCTCCACAATCCCAATCCCCTCAGGATATAACACTCGATCATCACCCAAAGTAATCGGACGGGGAGGAATGGAGAGCAGCTGCGTGAACCACTCCTTGTGGTGCGTCAGACTCTTGGTACACCCCGAGTCCTTGTACTACACCAGATCCGCCTTTTCCTTTTCCGACATGTCAGACTTTGCCATGAAGAGGCGGTCGCGCACCTCCTTGACAACATTCATGTTGCCAAAATTGCGCACGTTAGTCTGGTTCTGCTGCTGCTGGTGGCGTTTCTCTGACTCCTGTTGCTGTTGTTGTGGAGATTGCTGCTTTTGCTCCTGCTTTTGCTGCTCCTTCTGGTCCCTCTTGAACTTAAAGCACTCTTTCTTGTAGTGCCCCTTTTTTCGCAATAGTGGCACTTGTCCTTCTTGCCTCTCTACTACCCGGACTGCTGCTGCTGCTGGTTGCTTGAGCCCATAGCCATGAAAGCTATTTCACTGCTGCTGCTGCCGCCATTGCGCTTTGCTGCATTGCGACGTAGTTCCACCTGCACCAAGTACGTGTAGATGAGGTCAAGGTCGAGAGTCGGATGGCACTCCAACGTCTCTCACACCGTGTCGTAGCTGGTTGGGAGTCCCCTCAGTAAGAGGAGGATGAAGCGCGTATCTTCGACAGGGTTGCCGGCCACTCTCAACTGCTTTGCCGGCTCCTTTGCCTTGTCCAGATACGCCTCCATCCCTTCACCACCCTGCATTTTCAATGCCATCATCTTCTCCTCTAGAAGCATGAGGAATGCAGGATCCGTGCTCTCATACTTCTTGCATAACATGTCCCATCCCTCTTTTGTAGCAGCCTTGTCACTCACGTACTAAAGATGCAGGTTGGAGATGGTGTTGACAAGCAGCCTTTAGGCCTGCCTGTCCTTCTTCTTCCACTCCTCATATGCCGTTACTGCAGTTGTAGATTAACTTGCATCTTCTGCACCTTTATGCGGCGTCTTTACCGCCACCACCTCTACTTCGGTGATGCCTTTTGCCTGTGGAGGCAGATTGCGCTCGTCGCCGCTCACCACCTCCCACAACCCCCTCTCCTCCAAAAGGAAGCAGGTACGGATCTTCCAAAACGTGAAGTTGGCGCGTCCCTCCAGCCTCTTTAAAGGCTGGGCTGCTGTTATAACACCAGCTGCTGCCATTTTGAGCATTGGTGATGCCCAGCGTTGCCCTTGGATGGCGGCGCTATCCCTGCTTCTACTACTGCTTCTGCCAGAAATGTGTCTAACAAAAAATGGACTGTAGATGCCAGCAGACTGGGAATTTGAAAAAAAAAAAGCCAACCACTGGAAAATTCAGCTCAAAACCTTTCAGATCCACCTGTAAAACAGGGTCATGAATAGGGGATTTTGAAAGATATGCCCTCTTGAAAACAAGGTATGCTTCTACTCCTACGCCAATTCAGAACAGCCAACTTGCAAATGGTGTTTCTCCCAAACGTACCAATGGAAAGCTTAGGAAAAATACTACAATTCGCATGTGTCACTTTTCAAATTTGATAAACAAAACGAGAGAGTTATGGTCATCACAAGGCGATAGTCTTACTCAGAGAGAAGAGTGTAGTCCTGGCCGACCTCGTTTTGAGCATAACTTTAAATCGGACTCTTAGATCTTTGTGATTCTGGGCTCGTTGGAAAGCTTCTTTCTTAACTTGAAGATCCTGTGGTCGAGTGTCAAATTTGGTGAAGCTATTACCCCAACTTGTCTATCTCAAAGTGACGGCCTGTGCTGGCTGAAAGTGGCAGAACTTGGCTTTGATACCAAATGTAAGATCCGGAGAAGAGAGGGAGCCTTGGAGTAGCGAGCATGTGGGACTGGAAGGGCATCACTTGTGCTGAATAATGGTTGTTCAATCACTCAAAATGATGGAGTACATATAGAGCTAGAGCTTGGGCAAGTCAGCCCTCTCACAAGCCACACCACTTAGCCATGGAGGGTAAGGCTCACACACTACAGTCCATAATCTCACACAAGGGAGGGAATCAGCCTAGTACTCAAGCTGACCAATCACACACGACCTAGAGAGCTAGAGAATGCTCTCATGGTACACTCCTAATGGTCACATAACCCACAAACCCATAGAGAATCGCCATGTGTCCATGGCTAGCACACAGTCAGCACACTTTGGCAAGGCAATCCTAAGACCAAGGACCATTTTGGATATTTCTCCCATCAGGTCTTGACCTTGGACCTCTTGCTTTTATCTTTTCTCAGGCTAAGGCATGGAGCCACCACCCATGCCCACCCAGACATCGACGGTCCATGACCCCCGAAACTTCGAAAATTCATATCTCCCAATCCGACTGTTGGATCAGCCTCAAACTTCGACAGTAGATATTTTGGCACCTGATCTTTCCAATGGTGAAGTTGGATTGCCAATCCGAGCAAGCATCTGACAGTTTCCTGGAACTTGCTCTTGTGGACCTGAAACTGAGCAGGATGGCTCCTTTCCCAAGAGTAAGGAAAGGTACCTTTATCCTAGTTAGCACACTCTGACAAGGCAATCCTAAGACCAAGGACCTTTTTGGATATTTCTCCCATCAGGTCTTCACACTGGACCTCTTGCCTTTTTCTTTTCTGAGGCTAAGGCATGGAGCCATCGCCCATGGTAACCCGGATATCGACGATCGATGACCACGGAAACTACAAAAAATCATATCTTCCAATCCAACCATTGGATCGGCCTCAAACTTCGACCGTAGACATCTGATCCCCGATCTTTCTATTGAAGTGGGATTGACGATCGGAATAGGCTTCTGGCATGTTCTTGAAACTTGCTCGTGTGGACTTGAAACTAAGCCAGATGGCTCCTTTTCCAACACCATGTGCCTGCTTTGATTTTAAGTCCCATTGAAAAGATCAGGTGGCAAAATTTTTACGGTCCAAGTTTGAAGCTGATCCAACGGTCGGATTGGGAGATATGAATTTTTAAAGTTTTCGGCGTCATCGACTGTCGATATCCAGGTGACTATGGGCGATGGCTCCATGCCTAAGCCTGAAAAAAGAAAAAGGCAAGAGGCCCAGGGTCAAGACATGATGGGAGAAATATCCAAAAAGGTCCTTGGTCGTAGGATTGCCTTGTCAGAGTGTGCGGACTAGGAAAAAGGTACCTAACCTTACTTTTTAGGTGAGGTGAGATCCTTGTGTCCTAGCCATGGATACATGGCGATTCTCCATAGGATTGTGGGATATGTGACCACTAGGATTCTGCCATGAGAGCATTTTCTAGTTCTCTAGGTCGTGTGTGAGTGGTGAGCCTGATTGCTAGGTTGATTTCCTCCCTTGTTTGAGATTTTGGACTGTAATGTGTGAGCGTTAGCCTCCATGGCTAAGTGGTGTGGCTTGTGAGAGGACTGACTTACCAAAGCTCTAGCTCTATATGTACTCCATCATTTTGAATGATTCATCAACCATTCTTCAACACAAGTGATGCCCTTCCAATCCCACGTGCTCTCTGCTCCAAGGCTCCCTCTCTCCTCTAGTTCCAACACTTGGATTAGAGCCAAGATCCGCCATTCTGAGCCAGCATAGACCATCACTTTGAGAGTGACACGTTGGGGTGAAACCTTCACAAGAGTTGATTTTTGACCATTGGATCTTCAATTTCAAAAGACAAGCTTTCCAACAAGCCCAAAATCGCGAAGATCCAATAGTCAGATTGAGAGTTACGTTCAAATCCAGGTCGACCAGGGCTACACTTTTCTCTTTGAGTAAGACAATTGCCTTGTGATGGCCATAACTCTCTCGTTTCTTTGTCAAGTTAAAAATATAGCACATATGAATTGAAGTATTTTTCCTAAGCTTTCCATTGAAGCAAGAATCATTGCATTCCATTTGTATGTTTGGGAGAAATGCCGTTTACAAACTGGCTGGTTTGAGCTAGAGTAGGAGCAGAAGCATACCTTGTTTTCAAGAGGGCATATCTTTCAAAATCTCCTTTTGATCCTGTTTTATGGGTCGATCTGAAAGGTTTTGAGCTGAATTTTCTAGTGCTGGCTGAGTGTTTCAAAATTCACAGGTTGCTGGCCTCTTCAATCCATTTTCTGTCTGACAGATTTTTGGGAGAAGCAGCAGCAGAAGAAAAGGTAGCGTCGCCACTCAAGGGCAGTGCTGAACATCACTAAGGCTAAAAATGGCAGCACCAAGCATGGCAACAGTAGCCCAGCCCTTCGAGAGGCTAGAAGGACGCGCCAACTTCATGTTTTGGAAGATCCGTACCCGCCTCCTTTTCGAGGAGAGGGGCTTGTGGGAGGTGGTGAGCGGCGACGAGTGCGCTCCGCCTCCAAAGGCAAAATGCATCATTGCAGCAGAGGTGGTGGCGGGGAAGACGCCGTAGAAGGTGCAGCAGATGCAAGTTCATCTACAGCGGCGGCATATGAGGAGTGGAAGAAGAAGGACAAGCAGGCCTATAGCTGCTTGTCAACACCATCTCCAACCTGCATCTTCAATACGTGAGTGACAAGGCTACTGCAAAAGAGGGATGGGACACGTTGTGCAAGAAGTATGAGAGCAAGGATCTTGCATTCCTCATGATTTTGATGGAGAAGATGATGACGTTGAAAATGTAGGATGGGAAAGGAATGGAGGTGTACTTGGATAGGAGAAAGGAGCTGGCCAAGTAGCTGAAAGCGGCCGGCAACCTTGTGGAAGACACACGTTCGTCCTCCTCTTATAGAGGGGACTCCCTACAACCTATGACACGGTGCGAGAGTGCTAGCCGACGCTTGACCTGAACTTCATCTACACTCACTTGGTGCACGTTGAGCTGCCATGTAATGAAGCAAAGCGCAATGGCGACAACAGCAACAGTGAAGCAGCTTTCATGGCCATGGGCTCACGCAATCAGTAGCAGCAGCAGTTTGGGCAGCAAAAACGCAAGAAGAAGGGCAAGTGCCACTATTGCCAGAAAAAGGGGCACTACTAGAATGAGTGCTTCAACTTCAAGAGGGACCAGAAGGACCATCAGGAGCAGCAGCAAAAGCAGCTATCGTACGGCCATAGCAGTAGTAGTCATAGCAAGGAAGTAGCAGCAGCAGTAGCTCAACCAGACCGGCCTACGCCACTTTGGCAACATAAACGTGGCCAAGGAGGTGCCCGACCGCCTCTTCATGGCGAAGTCTAACATGTCGGAGAGGAGAAAGGCCGATCAGGCGTGGTACAAGGACTCCGGGTGTACTAAGAGTCTGACGCATCACAAGGAGTGGTGTACGCAGCTACTCTCCATTCCTCCCCATCCGATTACTTTGGGTGATGATTGGGTGGTGTATGCTGAGGGGACTGGGATTGTGTAGATTGTTAGATCTGGAGGAGAGAGGGAGCCTTGGAGCAGCGAGCATGTGTGATAAGAAGGACATCACTTGTGCTGAAGAAAGGTTGTTGAATCACTCAAAATGATGGAGGACATATAGAGCTAGAGCTTGGACAAGTCAGCCCTTTCAAAAGCCACACCACTTAGCCATGGAGGCTAAGACTCACACACTAGAGTCCATAATCTCAAACAAGGGAGGAAATCAGCCTAGCAATCAGGTACTACTCACACACAACCTAGAGAGCTAAAAAATGCTCTCATGGCATTCTCCTTGTGGTCATATAACCCACAATTCCATGGAGAATCGCCATGTGTCCATGGCTAGCACACGAGGATCTCAGCTCACCTAAAAAGTAAAGAGAGGTACCTTTTTCCTAGTCAGCACACTGTGACAAGGCAATCCAAGAATCTAGGACATTTTTAGGTAATCCTCCCATCAGGTCTTGACCCTCGACCTCTTGCCTTTTTCTTTTCTGAGGCTAAAGCATGGCGCCATCGCACATTGTCACCTCGATATCGGCGGTCTATGACCCCGAAAACTTTGAAAATTCATATCTTCCAATCCGATTATTGGATCGACCTCAAACTTGGACCGTAGACATTTTGCCAATTGATCTTGCCAATGGTGAACTTAGATTGATGGTTGGAGTAGGCATCTAATACTCTCCTCAAACTTGCTCTTGTGGACCTGAAACTAAGCTCGACGGTGCCTTTCCCATCAATGTTCTACTTTCCCACACGCGGAGTGGGCTGAGTCCACGGGTCACCGGCTTGGTGTAAAAATTAGTGATTTGCTTGCTGGTTGGAGTAAACTCTAGCTTGATAGCACCCTCCTGTACCATGTGCCTGATGAAATGATATGCGATGTCAATGTGCTTGGTGCGTGCATGGTGCTCCGGATTCTTGGCGAGTGCGATTGCGCTCTGGTTGTCGACGCGCACAGGAACTGGAACTGCTACACTCCTACTCATCTCTGCCATGAGACGCTGGAGCCAAACTGCTTCCTTGGCTCCAAAGCTGAGAGATACGTACTCAGCTTCTGTACTCAAGGTGGCCACGACCACCTGCCGCTTGCTGCACCAGCTGATGGCCCCACCATTCATGAGGAACACATGTCCAGAGATGGACTTGCGGTCCTCAGGGTTTGAAGCCCAATCTGCGTGTGTAGCCGATGATGCTGTTGTCGTTGCCATTGTAGGTGATGCCGATGTTGATGGTTCCAGCACGGTAGCGGAAGATCCGCTTCATTGCCTTTTGGTGCTCTGGTCCGGGGTTTGCCATGTACTGGCTAACAGCTCTCACAGCCTGTGCAAGGTTCGGGTTGGTTGCAACCATCAGGTAGATGAGGCTACCGACGGTGCTCTGGTACTTCTGCTGCTCAGCTGCATTTGCTTCTCCATTGAAGCTCACGAGGTATTGCTCCATTTCCAGCGGCATGCCGATGGGTTTTGCCTCTGCCATGGCAAACTACTATAAGACATCCTTGATGTAGCGGCACTGGCGTAGTGAAAGAGAGCATGATTTACGGTCACGCGTGATCTGGATACCGACAAAATATGATGCCTCCCCGAGATCAGACGTTTGGAATTGCTCTTTCATGGCCTCCTTGAACTCCTGCAGTGCAGACACGCTATTGGAAAGGATGAGCATGTCATCCACATACACGATGATGATGAGCACCTCATGACCATGCTGCCAGCGATAGACGCTATACTCACACTCGCTACGCTCAAATCCATTGCACTGCAACGCCACATTCAACTTTTTCTTCCAAGGACGCGTCGCTGGCTTGAGGCCGTAGAGCGACTTTTGTAGCTTACAAACCAGGTGTTCCTGGCCATCTATGACGAACCCCTCCGGGAACTCCATGTAAATCTCCTCCTCCAGTTCACCATTCATGAACACCGTCTTGACGTCCATGAGGTGGACCTCAAAGTCCTCTGTTACTGCATAGGAAAGGAGCATACGCACAGAGGCAAACTTTCCAACAGCAGCAAAGAATTCTGTGTAGTCGATGCGTTCCTACTACAAGTAACCCTTGGCAACCAGCCTTGCCTTGTGCTTTTCCAGGTTGCTATCTGCTCCTCGCTTCTTCTTGAACACCCACTTGTACTTGATCACCTTATGTCTAGGTGGACGTTCATTAAGCTCCCACGTACCGTTGTGGAGCTGCGACTTATTCTCTTGCTGCTCAACTTGCACCCAATCTGCTGCATCTGGTGTAATCATGGCCTCCTTGTATAACATTGGCTCATCAGAGTCTGCTATAACTGTGACGTTCATTTGGTCTGGTTTCTAGAGCATCCAGAAATGCCCGCGTTCACTAGGCTTGTAGCGCAACCTGAGAGGATCCTTCCGACCTGGTATTGGAGCGTGAGTAGGCGGCTTGCGCGGTGTTACTGTCACAACTGCTTCTACTGATGGTGGTGCATCTTCTTCCTCTCCTTCTGCCGATGATGCTGTTGTGTCTCCTGTATCAGACATGGGAGAGTAGACTGGTTCTCCCACTATCANATTCTCCTACTACCTCGTTAGCTGCTGCTTTTGTCGCCTCTTCACAGAAAATGTTGATCTTGATGACGTTGCTCTCATTGAAGATGACATCCTTGGAGATGATGACGTGGCCTGTATCCTTCTTGTAGAGGCGATACGCTTTGCTAGCCACGTCGTAGCCAATCATCAGCATTCGCGCGCTCTTCGCGTCCCACTTTTGCCGCTTCTCCTTTGGCACGTGCATGTGCGCCAAGCTGCCAAACGCGCGAAGAGGACCCACGCTCGGCTTCTTACCGAACCATGCCTCGTACGGCGTCATCTGCTCCAGGGCCTTTCTTCGACTGCGGTTCTTGATGTACTCCACAATGCTCAATGCTTTGCTGTAAAAATCGTATGTCAGCCGAGCCACGTGCACCATGAAGCACGTCGACTCAACGATGGTGCGGTTGGTGCGTTCTGCTATACCGTTCTGCTGCGGTGAGTATGGCGCGGTGCGCTGCGCCTTGATGCCTACTACTGTAAGGTAGTCCTGAAACTCCTTGCTCAGGTACTCTCCACTGCGGTCGCTGCGCAACGCCTTGATTTTCTTGCCAGTCTGGTTTTCCACCATGGCCTTCAACTCCTTGAACGTATTAAAGCACTAGTCCTTGGAGGAAAGGAAGTACACCGCAGTGTAACGGCTGAAATCATCAATGAAGGTGAGAAAATACCTAGAGCCTCCAAAGCTCTTGGTCAGCATCGCGACATACAAGTGTTTGTAGACCAGCTCTGGTACCTCCTTTGCGCGCTCTCCTGCTCGAGAGAATGCTTCACGATGCTGCTTCTCCTCCAAATAGCCGATGCACAACTGCTGCTCAAAGTTAGAGATGGTGGACAAGTCACGCACTATCTGCTTTGTTTGAAGTTGCTGTAAGGTGCGCATGACGATGTGGCCGTAGGACGCATGCCAGATTTTGCCATGTGTGGCCTGCACCACTGCAACAAGGCTCTGCTCGCGCAAGATCTTGGTCGCCCCCAGGAGGTGGCACATACCGCCTTCTTTCACCGACCTGACCAGCTCCTCTCTTATTTCCTTGTCGAGGATATAATCATAGTCATCATCAAAGACGATGCGAAATCCTGTATTGGTGAGAGAGGACATTGAGAGACGGTTGAATGCAGCATCAGGCACATATAATACGCCATGAAACACTCCCTCTTCAATGCCACGCGGGGTCTCCAACGACATCTCCACAATCCCAATCCCCTCAGCATACAACACCCGATCATCACCCACATCAATCGGATGGGGGGTAGTAGAGAGCAGCTGCGTAAACCATTCCTTGTGGTGCGTCAGGCTTTTGGTACACCGAGAGCCCTTGTACTACGCAACATCCGCCTTCTCTTTCTGCGACATATCAGACTTTGCCATGAAGAGGTGGTCGCGCACCTCCTTGCCGACATTCATGTTGCCAAAATGACGCACGCCGGTCTGGTTCTACTGCTCCTGCTGTTGTTGCTGACATTGTTGTGAGTGCTGCTACTGTTGCTCTGAAGATTACTGCTTTTGCTGCTGTTGCTGGTGCTCCTTCTGGTCCCTCTTGAACTTGAAGAACTCTTTCTTGTGGTGCCCCTGTTTCTGGCAATACTGGCACTTGCCCTTCTTGTTGCCTCTCTCCTGGCCACAATGCTATTACTGCTGGTTGCGTGAGCCCATGACCATGAAAGCAGCTTCACTGTTGCTGCTGCTGCTATTGCGCTTTACTGCATTGCAACGTAGTTCTACCTGTACTTGGTGCATGCAAATGAAATCGAGGTCAAGATTCGGCTGGCACTCCAACGTCTCTCGCACCGTGTCATAGCTCGTTGGAAGTCCCTTCAGTAAGACGAGGACGAAGCGTGTATCTTCCACAAGGTTGCCGGCTACTTTCAGCTGCTTTGCCAGCTCCTTTTCCCTGTCAAATTACGTCTCCATCCCTTGGCCACCCTGCATTTTCAACGCCATCATCTTCTCCTCCAAAAGCATGAGGAATGCAGGATCCTTGCTCTCATGCTTCTTGCACAATGTGTCCCATCCCTCTTTTGCAGTAGCCTTGTCACTCACGTACCGAAGGCCTGTAGGCCTGCTTCTCTTTCTTCTTCCACTCCTCATATGCCACTGTTGTAGTTGTAGATGAATTTGCATCTGCTGAACCTTTCTACGGCATCTTCCCTGCCATCTCCTCTGCTGCGGTGATGCCTTTTGCATGTGGAGGCGAAGTGCGCTCGACGCGGCTCACCACCTCCCAGAAACCCCTCTCCTCCAAAAGGAAGCAAGTACGGATCTTCGAAAATGTGAAGTTGGCGCGTCCTTCTAGCCTCTCCAAGGGCTGGGCTACTGTTACCATGCCTGCTACTGCCCTTTTTAGCCTTGGTGATGCTCAGTGCTACCCTTGAGTGTCGGAGCTACCCCTGCCTCTGCTGCTAGTTTTTTCAGAAATCTATCTGACAGAAAATGGACTGTACAGTTCCGTAGACTGGGAATTTTGGAAAACTGAGAGCACCACTAGAAAGTGCAGCTCAAAAACTTTCAGATCGATCCATAAATCAGGGTCATCAACAGGAGATTTTCAGAGATATACCCTTTTGAAACAGGGTATGCTTCTGCTCCTACTCTAGCTCACACTAGCCAGCTTGCAAACGGCATTTCTCCCAAACGTACGAATGCAATGCAAATATTTTTCCACCAATAGAAAGCGTATGAAAAATACTTCGATTCGTATGTGCTACTTTTTTAATTTGACGAAGAAAAAAGTGAGTTATGGTCATCACAACGTGACACTCTTACTTAGAGAGAAGAGTGTAGCCCTGGCCAACAACGTTTTTAGCATAACTCTCAATCTGACTCTTGGATCTTTGCTATCTTAAATGCGCTAGAAAGGTTGTCTTTTGAACTTGAAGATGCTTTGTTCGATCCTCAAATTTGGTGAAGGCTTCTCCCCAACCCGTCACTCTCAAAGTGACGGTGTTTGATGGCTGAAAGTGGCACAACTTGGCTCTGATACCAACTGTTGGATCTGGAGAAGACAAATAGTCTTGCAGCAGTGAGCATGTGGGACTGAAAGGCCATCACTTGTGCTGAAAAATGGTTCTTGAATCACTCAAAATGATGAAGTACATATAGAGCTAGAGCTTGGGCAAGTCAGCCCTCTCTCAAGCCACACCACTTAGCCATGGAGACTAAGGCTCATACACTACAGTCCATAATCTCACACAAGAGAGGAAGACCGCCTAGCATTCCAGCTGACCTCATACATGACCTAGAGAGCTAGAAAATGCTCTCATGGCACTCTTAGTGGTCACATAATGCAAAATCTCATGGAGAATCACCATGTGTCCATGGCTAGCACACAAGGATCTCACCTCAGAAAAATAGTAAGGAGAGGTATCTTTTTCCTTGTCAGCACATTCTGACAAGGCAATCCAAGAATCCAAGATCTTTTTGGATATTTCTACCATCAGGTCTTGACCCTGGATCTCTTGCCTTTTTCTTTTCTCAGGCTAAGGCATGGAGCCATCGCCCATGGTCACACGGATATCAGCGGTCGGTCACTTTCAGCCAGCACAGGCCGTCAATTTGAGAGTGACGGGTTGGTGTGAAACCTTCACCAAATTTCACCGGATCTTCAAGTTCAAGAAACAAGCTTTCCAACGATTCCAACATTGCAAAGATCCAACGGTCGGATTGATAGTTATGCTCAAAACAAGGTGGGCTAGGGCTACACTCTTCTCTCTGAGTAAGACTGTCGCCTTGTGATGACCATAATTCTCTTGTTTCTTTGTCAAATTTAAAACGTGGCAAATGCAAATTCTAGTGTTTTTCCTAAGCTCTCTATTGGTGCAAACATATTTGTATTCTATCCATTCGTTTGGGAGAAATACCGTTTACAAGCTGGCTGGTGTCAGCTGGAGTAGGAGCAGAAGCATACCCTGTTTTCAAAAGGGCATATCTCTAAAAATCCCCTGTTTATGACCCTAATTTATGGATCGATCTGAACGGTATGAGCTGAATTTTCCAGTGGTGGTCTTGGTTTTTCCAAATTCCCAGTTTGCTGGCCACTGCTGTCCATTTTCTGTCAGACAGATTTCTGGCTGAAGCAACAGCAGAAGCAGGGGTAGCGCCGCGTTTCAAGGGCAGCGCTAAGCATCACCAAGGCTCAAAATGGCAGCAGCAGGCGTGTGTAACAGCAACCCAGCCCTAGAGAGGCAGGAAGGACGCGCCAACTTCACGTTCAAAAGACCCGTATCCGCCTCCTTTTTGAGGAGAGGTGCTTGTGGGAGGAGGTGAACGGCCACGAGCGCGCTCCGCCTCCACAGGCAAAAGACATCACCGCAGCAGAGGTGGTGGCGGGGAAGATGCCGGAGAAAGGTGGAGCAGATGCAAGTTCATCTACAACTGTAGCGGCGGCATATTAGGAGTGGAAGAAGAAGGACAGGCAGGCCTACAGGCTGCTTGTTTACACCATCTCCAACCCGTTTCTTCAGTACGTGAGTGACAAGGCTACTACAAAAGAGGAGTGGGACACGTTGTGCAAGAACTATGAGAGCAAAGATCTTGCATTCCTCATACTTTTGGAGGAGAAGATGATGGCATTGAAAATACAGGGTAATGAAAGGATGGAGGCGTATCTGGACAGGGTAAAGGAGCTGGCAAAGCAGTTGACAGCGGCCGGCAACCCTGTGGAAGAGACGCGCTTCATCCTCCTCTTGCTGAGGGGACTCCCAACCAGCTATGATACGGTGCGAGAGACGTTGGAGTACCAACAGACTCTCAATCTCGACTTCATCGGCACGCACTTGGTGTAGGTGGAACTACGTCGCAATGCAGCAAAGCGCAATGTCGGCAGCAGCAGCAGTGAAGCACCTTTCATGACCATGGGCTCACGCAACCAACAGCAGCAACAGTCAGGGCAGCAGATTGGCAAGAAGAAGGGCAAGTGCCACTATTGGCAAAAAGAGGGGCACTACAAGAAAGAGTGCTTTAAGTTCTAGAGGGACCAAAAGGAGCAGCAGCAGCAATAGGAAAAGCAGCAATCTCAAGAGCAATAGCAAGAACAGTCATAGCAACGCCAGCAGTAGCAGTAGCAGGAGCAGAACAAGATTAGCGTGCACCATTTTGGCAACATGAACGTTGCCAAGGGGGTGTACGACCGCCTCTTCATGGCGAAATCTGACATGTCGCAAAAGGAAAAGATGGATTTGGCGTGGTAGAAGGACTCGGGGTGTATCAAGAGTCTGACGCACCACAAGGAGTGGTTCACGTAGCTGCTCTCCATTCCTCCTCGTCCGATTGCTTCGGGTGATGATCAGGTGGTGTATGCTAAGGGGATTGGGATTATGGAGATGTGGTTGGAGACCCCGCGTGGCATTGAAGTGGGAGTGTTCCATGGCATGCAGTGTGTGCCTGATGCTGCGTTCAATCTTCTCTTAGTGTCCTCTCTCATCAACACACAACTGCGCGTCCTTTTTTACGATGATTATGCCTACATCCTCGAAAAGGAAACAGGAGAGGAGTTGGCCAAATCGGTGAAGGAGGACGGCATGTACCGCCTGCTCGGGACGACCAAGATCCCGCATGAGCAGAGTCTTGCAGCAGTGGTGGAGGCGACAAATGGCGAGATCTGGCATGCGCGCTACGGCCACATCAACATGCGCGCCTTGCAATAGCTTCAAGCAAAGCAGATGTTGCGTGACCGGCCTACCATCTCTAACTTTGAGCAGCAGTTATGCATCGGTTGTTTGGAGGGGAAGCAGCACCGCGAGGCGTTCTCTGGAACAGGGGAGCTACAAAAGAGATGTTGGAGCTGGTTTACACGAATTTGTGCGGACCGATGCAGACCCAAAGCTTTGGAGGCTCTAGGTGTTTTCTCACCTTCATTGATGATTTCAGCCATTACACTGTTGTGTATTTCCTTTCCTCCAAGGACTAGTGCTTTGACAGGTTCAAGTAGTTCAAGGCCATGGTAGAGAACCAATCTGGCAAGAAGATTAAGGCGTTGCGCAATGTTGGAAAGGGAGCCATCCGGCTCAATTTCAGGTCCACAGGAGCAAGTTCCAGGAAAGTACCAGATGCCTGCTCCGATCGCCAATCCAACTTCACCATTGGAAAGATCATGTGGCAAAATGTCTATGGTCCAAGTTTGAGGCCGATCCAACGGTCGGATTGGGAGATATGAATTTTCGAAGTTTCAGGGGTCATGGACCGTCGATGTCTGGGTGGGCATGGGTGATGGCTCCATGCCTTAGCCTGAGAAAAGAAAAAGGCAAGAGGTCCAGGGTCAAGACCTGATGAGAGAAATATCCAAAAGGGTCCTTGGTCTTAGGATTGCCTTGTCAGAGTGTGCTGGCTAGGATAAAGGTACCTCTCCTTACTTTTTAGGTGAGGTGAGATCCTTGTGTGCTAGCCATGGACACATGGCGATTCTCCATGGGTTTGTGGGTTATGTGACCACTAGGAGTGTGCCATGAGAGCATTCTCTAGCTCTCTAGGTCGTGTGTG
>SZWC01010682.1:31873-44850 GCA_023375785.1 Penium margaritaceum | reverse complement strand
CATATCACTTCATCAGGCACATGGTGCAGGAGGGTGCTATCAAGCTGGAGTTTACTCCAACGAGCAAGCAGGTTGCTGATTTCTGCACCAAGCCAGTGACCCGTGAGAAGCAGCAGTTCTGCATGAAGGCATGTGGAATCAGCCCACTCTGACTGCGGCAAAGTGGGAGATTGTTGGAAAGGGAGCTATCCGGCTCAATTTCAGGTCCACAGGAGCAAGTTCCAAGAAAGTACCAGATGCCTGCTCCGATCGCCGATCCGACTTCACTATTGGAAAGATCATGTGGCAAAATATCTATGGTCCAAGTTTGAGGCCGATCCAACGGTCGGATTGGGAGATATGAATTTTCGAAGTTTCGGGGGTCATGGACCGTCGATGTCTGGGTGGGCATGGGTGATGGCTCCATGCCTTAGCCTGAGAAAAGAAAAAGGCAAGAGGTCCAGGGTCAAGACCTGATGGGAGAAATATCCAAAAGGGTCCTTGGTCTTAGGATTGCCTTGTCAGAGTGTGCTGACTAGGATAAAGGTACCTCTCCTTACTTTTTAGTTGAGTTGAGATCCTTGTGTGCTAGCCATGGACACATGGCAATTCTCCATGGGTTTGTGGGTTATGTGACCACTAGGAGTGTGCCATGAGAGCATTCTCTAGCTCTCTAGGTCGTGTGTGGGTGGTCAGCCTGATTGCTAGGCTGATTTCCTCCCTTGTGTGAGATTATGGATTCTAGTGTGTGAGCCTTAGCCTCCATGGCTAAGTGGCGTGGCTTGTAAGAGGGCTGACTTGCCCAAGCTCTAGCTCTATATGTACTCCATCATTTTGAGTGATTGAACAACCATTCTTCAGCACAAGTGATGCCCTTTCAGTCCCACATGCTCGCTGCTCCAAGGCTCCCTCTCTCCTCCAGATCCAACACGCAATGACCGCGGTAGAGAATACCTGAGCAAGGAATTCCAGGACTACCTCGCAGCAGCTGGCATCAAGGCGAAGCGTATCCTGCCGTACTCGCCGTAGCAGAACGATATAGCAGAACGCACCAACCGTACCATTGCGGAGTCGGCGCGCTCCATGCTGTACGCGACTCGGCTGACCTACGACTTCTGGGCTGAAGCCGTGAGTATTGGTCTACATCAAGAACTGCAGTCCAACTAAGGCACTGGAGCAGATGATGCCGTACGAGGCGTGGTTTGGCAAGAAACCAAGCGTGGGTCATCTCCGAGCATTTGAGAGCCTGGCGCACATACACGTGCCCAAGGAGAAGCGGCAGAAATGGGACGCAAAGAGTGCGCAGATTCTGATGATTAGCTACGACGTGGCAAGCAAAGCCTATCGCCTCTATGAGAGGGATACAGGCCATGTTATCATCTCAAGGGATGTCGTCTTCAACGAGAGCAACGTCATCGGCAACAACATTGTATGTGAAGAAGCAACAAAAGCTGCAGCTGACGAGACCGTGGGAGTAGAAATTCTTCCGGACTAAGTTTCTCCTGATCCTTCCTCACCTGTGACAGTGGGAGAATCATTCTTCTCCCCCATGTCTGATGCAGCAGATAGAGCAGCTTCATCGGCAAAAGCAGAGGAGGGAGATGTAGCACTACAAGTAGAAGTAGTTGTGCTAGCCGCACCGCATCAGCCGCCTGCGAACGCTCCAGCACCAGGTCGGAAGTACCCTCTTAGGGTGCGTTAGAAGCCTGGTGAGCGCGGCCATTTCTGGATGCTGCAGAAACTAGAACGGATGAATGTTGCAGTTGCAGTAGATTCAGATGAGCCAACAACATACAAGGAGGCCATGGCTGCACCGGATGTAGGAGATTGGGCGTACGCCGTGCAGGAAGAGATACAGTCGCAGCTAGATAACGGTACGTGGGAACTGACTCAGCGTCCACCTGGACGTAAGGTGATCAAGTGCAAGTGGATGTTCAAGAAGAAGCGAGGAGCAGATGGTAACCTGGAAATGTACAAGGCGAGGCTGGTCACCAAGGGCTACTCACAGCAAGAGGGTATCGACTACACATAAACGTTTGCTTCTGTTGCAAAGTTTGCCTGTGTGCACACGCTCCTCTCTTATGCAGGAGCTGAGGACTTTGAGGTTCACCACATGGATGTCCAGACGGCATTCTTGAATGGTGACTTGGAGGAGGAGATCTACATGCAGCAGCCTGAGGGGTTCGTCATGGATGGCCAAGAGCACCTGGTTTGCAAGCTGCATAAGTCGTTGTACGGCCTCAAGCAAGCGTCGCATGCTTGGAACGAGAAGTTGGATGCGGCTTTGCAGTGCATGGGGTTTTATCGCAGCGAGTATGACTACAACGTGTATCGCTGGTAGCATGAGCATGAGATCCTCATCATCATTGTCTATGTGGATGACATGCTCCTGCTTTCCAACAGCATGTCTGCACTACAGGAGTTCAAGGAGGCCATGCAGGAGGGCTTCCAGATATCTGATCTCGGGGAGGCGTCATTCTTCCTCGGCATCGAGATCACGCGTGATCACAAATCACGCTCTCTTTCGCTACAGCAGAGTCGCTATATCAAGGATGTCTGTAGTGGTTCGGCATGGCAGAAGCCACACTCATCGGCATGCTGCTGGAGACACGTCAGTATCTCAAAAGCTTCAGTGGCGAACCAGAAGCAGCTCAGCAGCACAAGTACCGGAGCGCAGTCGCCAATCTCATGTACCCGATGGTGGCAACCCAGCCGACCTTGCACAGGCTGTGAGCGCTCTGAGCCAGCCTATGACTAATCCTGGATCGGAGCACCACAAGGCAGTGAAGCGGATCTTCTGTTACCTTACTGGAACCATCAACATCGGCATCACCTACAACGGCAATGATAACAGCATCATCTGTTACACTGATGCACATTGGGCTTCAAATCCTGAGGCCCGCAAGTCCATCTCTGGACATGTGATTGTCATGAATGGAGGTACCATCAGCTGGTGTAACAAGCGGCAGGTGGTCGTCGCCACCTAAAGCACACTAGTTGACTACGTCTCTCTCAGCTTTGGAGCCAAGGAAGTAGTTTGGCTTTAGCGGCGGAGATGAGTGTAACAGTCCCAGTTCCTGTGCGCGTCGACAACCGGAGCGTAAACGCACTCGCCAGGAATCCTGAGTACCATGCACGTAGTAAGCACATTGACATCGCTTATCATTTCATCAGGCACATGGTGCAGGAGGGTGCTATCAAGCTGGAGTTTACCCTTACCAATAAACAGGTCCCTAATTTTAGTACAAAGCCATTGACGCGTGAGAAGCATCAGTTTTGCATAAAGGCATGTCGATTCAGCCCACTCTGACTGTGGCAAAGAGGGAGATTGTTGGGAAAGGAGCCATCCCGCTTAGTTTCAGGTCCACAACAGCAAGTTCCAGGAAAGTACCAGATGCCTACTCTCATCGACAATCCAACTTCATCATTGGAAAGATCTGGTGATGAAGTATCTACGGTTTAAGTTTGAGGCCGATCCAACGGTCCGATTTGGAGCCATGGGTGATGGCTCAATGCCTAAGCCTGAGAAAAGAAAAAGGCAAGAGGTCTACGGTCAAAACCTGATGGGAGAAACATCCAAAAAGGCCCTAGATTCTTGGGTTGCCTTGTCACAGTGTGCTGACTAGGAAAAAAGTACCTCTCCTTGCTTTTTAGGTGGATTGAGATCCTTGTATGCTAGCCATGGACACATGGCGATTCTCCATGGGATTGTGGGTTATACTCGGAGTGTGCCATGAGAGCATTCTCTAGCTCTCTAGGTCATGTGTGAGTGCTCAGCCTGATTGCTAACCTGATTTCCTTCCTTGTCTGAAATTATGGACTTCTAGTGTGTCAGCCTTAGCCTCCATGGCTAAATGGCGTGGCTTGTGAGAGGGCTGATTTGCCCAAGCTCTAGCTCTATATGTACTCCATCATTTTGAGTGATTCAACTACCATTCTTCAGCACTAGTGATTTCCTTCCAGTCTCACATGCTCGCTGCTCCAAGGCTCCCTCTCTCCTCAAGATCCAATACTTGGTATCATTGCCAAGTTATGCCACTTTCAGCTAGCACAGGCCATCACTTTGAGAGTGACAGGTTGGGATAAACCCTTCATGTACTTTGAAGATTGACCATTGGTTCTTCAAGTTCAAGAGACAAGCTTTCCAACGAGCTCAAGATCAAGATCCAACACTAGGATTGAGAGTTATGCTCTTAACGAGGTAGGTCAGAGCTACACTCTTCTCTGTGAGTAAGACTATCGCCTTGTGATGACCATAACTCTCGTTTCTTTGTCAAATTTAAAACGTAGCACATACAATTTGAAGTATTTTTTGTAAGATTTTTATTGGATCAAAAGTTTTTGCATTCTATCGGTACGTTTGGGAGAAATGATGTTTATAAGCCAGCTAGTGTGAGCTGGAGTAGGAGCAGCAGCATATCCTATTTTCGAATGGGCATATCTCTGAAAATTTTGTGTTGATGACCCTCTTTTATGAGTCAATCTGAAAATTTTTGAGCTGAATTTTCCAGTGTAGGGCTTTGTTTTTCAAGATTCCCTGTCCGCGGGCCTCTACAGTCCATTTTCTGTCAGACAGATTTCTCGTAGAAGTAGCAGCAGAAGCAGGGATAGCGCCGCCTCTCAAGGGCAGTGCAGAGCATTACCAAAGTTCAAAACGGCAGCAGCAGGCATAGTCATAGCAGCCCAACGCTTGGACAGGCTAGAAGAACGTGCCAATTCCATGTTTTGGAAGATCTGTATCCACCTCCTTTTGGGGGAGAGGGCCTTGTGGGAGGTCGTGAGCGGCGACGAGCGCGCTCTGTCTCCACATGCAAAAGGCATCATCGTTGTGGAGGTGGTAGCGGATAAGACACCGCAGAAAGGTGCAGTAGATGCAAGTTCATCTACTAGTGTAGCACTAGTATGTGAGGAGTAGAGGAAGAAGGACAGGCAGGCCTACAGGCTGCTTGTTAATACCATCTCCAACTTGCATCTTGAGTACGTGGGTGACAAGGCTTCTGCAAAAGAGGAGTGGGAGACAATGTGCAAGAAGTATGAGAGCAAGGATCTTGCATTCCTCATACTTTTGGAGGAGAAGATGATGGTGTTGAAAATGCAGGGTGGGAAAAGGATGGAGGTGGAGTTGGATAGGGCAAAGGAGCTAGCAAAGCTGCTGAAAGCGGCCGACAACCATGTGGAATACACGCTCCATTCTCCTCTTGCTGAGGGGACTCCAAACGAGTTATGACACGTTGCAAGATACGTTGGAGTGCGAGTCGACTCTCGACCTGGACTTCATCTTCACGTACCGCAAGCAAGTAGAACTATGTCACAATGCAGCAAAGCCCAATGGCGGCAGAAGCAGCACTGAAGCAGCTTTCATGGCGATGGACTCATGCAACCAGTAGCAGCAGCTGTCCGGGCACCAGAGAGGCAAGAAGAAGGGCAAGTGCCATTACTGCAAGAAGGAAGGGGACTAGAAGAACGAGTACTTCAAGTTCAAGAGGGACGAGTAAGAGCAGCAACACCAGTAGCAAAAGCATCAATCTCCACAAGAACAGTAGTAGCAGTCACAGCAACGTTAGTAGAAGCAGCTGTAGTACCAGCAGAACCAGACCGGCGTGCACCATTTTTGCAACATGAACATCGCCAAGGAGGTGCGCAACCGCCTCTTCATGGCGATGTGTAAGATGTCGCAGAAGGAGAAGGCGGATCTGGCGTGGTTTTTGGACTCCGAGTGTACGAAGAGCCTGACGCACCACAAGGAATGGTTTACACAGCTGCTCTCCATTTCTCCTTGTCAGATTGCTTTGGGTGATGATCGGGTGGTGTATGCTGAGGAGATTGGGATTCTGGAGATGTGGTTTGAGACTCCACGTGGCATTGAAGTTAGAGTGTTCCATGGCTTGTAGTATGTACTTGATGCTACGTTCAACCCTCTCTGAGTATCCTCTCTCACCAGCATAGGTTTGCGAGTTGTCTTTGACGACCACTATGGCTACATCCTTGATCAGGAAACTAGAAAGGAGTTGGCCAGGTAGGTGAAGGAAGGCAACATGTACCGCCTTCTGGGAATGACCAAGATCCCACGCGAGCAGATTCTTGCAGCACTGGTGGAGGCCATAGATGGTGAAATCTGGCATGTGCACGCTACAGCCACATCAGCATGCATGCTTTGCAGCAGATGGTGCGTGACTTACCCACAATATATAGCTTTGAGCAATAGTTGTGCATCGGTTGTTTGGAGGAGAAGCAATATCGCGAGGCATTCTTTGGAGCAGGGNTTGACGACCACTATGGCTACATCCTTGATCAGGAAACTAGAGAGGAGTTGGCCAGGTAGGTGAAGGAAGGCAACATGTACCGCCTTCTGGGAGTGACCAAGATCCCACGCGAGCAGATTCTTGCAGCACTGGTGGAGGCCATAGATGGTGAAATCTGGCATGTGCGCGCTACAGCCACATCAGCATGCATGCTTTGCAGCAGATGGTGCGTGACTTACCCACAATATATAGCTTTGAGCAATAGTTGTGCATCGGTTGTTTGGAGGAGAAGCAATATCGCGAGGCATTCTTTGGAGCAGGGGAGCGTGCGAAGGAGGTGTTGGAGCTGGTCCATACAGATTTGTGTGGTCCGATGCGGACCCAGAGCTTTGGACGCTCTAGGCATTTTCTCACCTTCATTGATGCTTTCAGCCGTTACATTGTTGTATGTTTCCTTTCCTCCAAGGATCAGTGCTTTGACAGGTTCAAGGAGTTGAAGGCCATGGTGGAAAACCAGACAGGCAAGAAAATCAAGGCGCTGCACAGCGACCGCATTGGAGAGTACCTGAGCAAGGCATTTCAGGACTACCTCACAGCAACAGGCATCAAGGCGCAGCGTACCGTGCCATACTCACCGCAGCAAAACGCTGTAGTAGCACGCGCCAACCGAACCATCGTTGAGTCGGTACGCTCCATTCTGCACGTGGCTCTGCTGACCTATGACTTTTAGGCCAAAGCAGTGAGCACTGCGGTGTACATAAAATACCGTAGTCCAACTAAAGCCCTGGAGCAGATGACGCCGTACGAGGCATGGTTTGGCAAGAAGCCGAGCGTGCGTCATCTTCACGCGTTTAGTAGTTTGGAGCACCTGCTTGTGCCAAAGGAGAAGCGGTAAAAGTGGGATGCGAAGAGCGCGCAGATTCTAATGATAGGCTACGATATGGCAAGCAAGGCGTATCGCCTCTACAAGAGGGATAGAGACCATCATCATCTCCAAGGATCACGTCTTTAATAAGAGCAACGTCATTGGTACCAACATTGTCTGTGAGGAGGCAGCAAAAGTAGCAGTTGTCGAGGAAGTGGGAGCAGATTTCCTTCCTAACCCAATCTCTCCTGATCCTTCCTCCACCGTGATAGTGGGAGGAAGGATCAGGAGAGATTGGGTTAGGAAGGAAATCTGCTCTCCCATGTCTAACGCAGCAAATACAACGGCCTCATCGACACAAGCAGAGGAAAAAGATGCACCACCATCCAGAGGACAAGTTGTGCCAGCAGCACTCTCCCATGTCTGACGCAGCAAATACAACGGCCTCATCGACACAAGCAGAGGAAAAAGATGCACCACCATCCAGAGGACAAGTTGTGCCAGCAGTACCGCGCCAACCGCCTACTAACACTTCAGCACCTAGTCGAAGGTACTCTCTCAGGGTGCGCTATAAGCCCGGTGAACGTGGGCATTTCTTGATGCTCCAAAAGCAAGACCAAATGAACATCGCAGTTGTAGCAGACCTTGATGAGCCGACGTTGTACAACGAGGCCATGGCTTCACCAAATACAGCAGATTAGACACAAGATGTGCAGTAAGAGATACAGTCGCAGCTCGACAATGGTACGTGGGAGCTGACTGAGTGTCCACCTGGGCGCAAGGTAACGAGGTACAAGTGGGTGTTCAAGAAGAAGAGGGGCGCAGATGGAGACCTCAAAAAGTACAAGGCAATGCTGGTCGCCAAGGGCTACTCACAACAAGAACGCATCGTCTACACGGAAAGCTTTACTCCTATTGCAAACTTTGCCTCTATGCGCACGCTCTTTTCTTATGCAGCAGCAGAGGCTTTGAGATTTACCACATGGACGTCAAGATGGCGTTCCTGAATAGTGACTTGGAGGAAGAAATCTATATGGAGCAGTCAGAGGGATTCGTCATGGATGGCCTGGAGCACCTGGTTTGCAAGCTGCATAAGTCTCTCTACGGCCTCAAGCAAGCGTCGCATACTAAGAACCAGAAGTAGGATACGGCTTTGCAATGCATGGAATTCGAGCGTAGCAAAAGTGACTACAGCATCTACCGCTGGCAGCATGAGCATGAGGTTCTTATCATTATCATGTATGTAGATGACGTGCTCCTCCTTTCCAACAGCATGTTTGCACTGGAGAAGTTCAAAGAGGCCGTGCAAGAGCGCTCCCAGATGTCCGATCTTACGGAGGGAACATGCTTGGTATCCATCGCATGCGTGACCGCAAATCATGCTCTTTGTCGCTGCAGCAGAGCCCATATATCAAGGATATCTTGTAGCGGTTCGGCATGCTAGAGGCCAAATCCATCGGCACGCCGTTGGAGACGCGGCAGTACCTCATGAGCTTCAGTGAACAAGTAGATGCAACTGAGCGGGAGAAGTACTAGAGCACCGTCGGCAGCCTCATGTACTTGATGGTTCCAACAGTCGGATTGAGAGTTGTTTTCGAAACAAGATCGGCTAAGGCTACACTCTTCTCTATGAGTAAGACTATTGCCTTGTGATAATCATAACTCTCTTGTTTCTTTCTCAAATTTAAAACGTGGCACATGCAAATTGTAGTAATTTTCATAAGCTTTTCATTGCTGCAAAAATATTTGCATTCCATTGATTCCTATGGGAGAAACGTTGTTTACAAGCTGGCTGGTCTGAGCTTGAGTAGGAGCAGAAGCATACCCTGTTTTCAAGAGGGCATATCTTTTCAAATCTCCTGTTAATGACCCTGTTTTACGGGTCGATCAAAAAGGTTTTGTGCTGATTTTTCCAGTGGTGGTCTGTTTTTCAAAATCTCCAGTATGCTGGCATCTACAGTCCATTTTCTGTCAGACAAATTTCTGGCAGAACTAGTAGCAGAAATAGGGATAGCGCTACAATCTAAAGGCAGTGCTGAGCATCACCAAGGCTCAAAATAACAGCAGCTGGCATTGTGACAACAGCGTAGCCTTTGGGGAGGCTAGAGGGACGCGCCAATTTCAGGTTTTGGAAGATCCGTACCCACCTCCTTTGGAGGAGAGGGCCTTGTGAGAGGTCGTGAGCGGCGACAAGCCGGCTCCAGTTCCACAGGCAAAAGGCATCACTGCAGTGAAGGTGGTGGCGGAGAAGACTGCGCAAAGGAAAGGAAGAAGAAGGACAGGTAGGCCTACAGGTTGCTTGTCAACACCATCTCCAACCCGCATCTTCAGTGCGTGAGTGACAAGGCTACTATAAAGGAGGAGTAGTACAGGTTGTACAAGAAGTATGAGAGGAAGGATCTTGCATTCCTCATGCTTTTGGAGGAAACGATGATGGCGCTGAAAATGCAGGGAGGTGAAGGGATGGAGGCGTATCTAGATAGGGCAAAGGAGCTGGCGAAGTAGCTGAGAGCGGCCGGTAGCCTTGTGGAACAGACGCGCTTCATCCTCCTCTTATTGAGGGGACTCCCAACCAGCTACAAGACAGTGCAAGAGACGCTGGAGTGCCAGCCAACTCTCGACCTTGACATCATCTGCACACACCTGGTATAGGTGGAATTGCGTCGCAATACAGCAATCGCAATGGCGCCGGTAGCTAAAAAAGGAGCTATTTTGACCAGGAGCTCACCCAACCAGCAGCAGCAGAGCAGTCTGGGCAGCAGAAAGGCAAAAAAAAAGGCAAATGCCACTACTGCCATGAAGAGGGACACTACAAAAAGGAGTGTTTCAAGGTCAAGACGGACCAGAAGGAGCAGCAGCAGCAGCAATCATCGCAGCAGCAACAGCAAAAGAAACAGAAGCAGCAGCAAAAGTAGCAGCAGCAGTCACAGCAACCTCAGCAGCAGCGTCAGCAGCAGCAGCAGCAAAACCAGACTGGCGTGCGCCATTTTGCCAACATGAACGTTGCCAAAGAGGTGCGCGACCGACTCTTCATGGCGAATTCTCACATGTCGCAGGTGGAGAACGTGGATCTTGCATGGTACAAAGACTAAGGATATACCAAGAGCCTCATATACCACAATGAGTGGTTTACACAGCTGCTGTCCATCCCTCCCCGTCTTATCGCTATGGATGATGATCGGGTGGTGTATGCTAAGGGAATTGGGATTGTGGAGATGTGGTTGGAGACCCCACGTGGCATTAAAGTAGGAGTCTTCCATGGCGTGCTGTATGTACCTCATGCTGCATTTAACCTCCTCTCAGTCTCCTATCTTACAAACACAGAACTAAGCGTCGTTTTTGATGATGACTATGCTTACATCCTCAAAACGGATACAAGAGAGGAGTTGGCCAGGTCAGTGAAGGAAGGCAACATGTACCGCCTGCAAGGGACGACCAAGATCCCGCGTGAGCATAGTCTTGCAACAGTGGTGCGAACAACAGGTGGCGAGATCTGCCATGCACGATATGGCCACATCGGCATGCGCGCCTTGCAGTAGCTTCAAGCAAAGCAAATGGTGCGTGACCTGCCTACCATCTTTATATCTTGAGCAACAGTTATGCATCGGCTGTTTGGAGGGGAAGCAATACCGGGAGGCGTTCTTTGGAGAAGGGGAGCATGCAAAGGAGGTATTAGAGCTGGTCCACACGGACTTGTGCAGACTAATGCAGACCCAGAGCTTGGGAGGCTCTAGGTGTTTCCTGACTTTCATTGATAAAGTCAGTCATTACACTACAGTGTACTTCCCTCCTTCCAAGGACTTGTGCTTTGACACGTTCTAGGAGTTCAAGGCCATGATGGAGAACCAGACTGGCAAGAAGATCAAGGCGCTGCGCAGCGATCGCGGTGGAGAGTACCTGAGGAAGGCGTTCCAGGACTATCTTGCAACAGCAGGCATCAAGGTGCAGCGTACCGCGCCGTACTCACTGTAGCAGAACAGAGTAGCAAAACGCGCCAACCATACCGTTGTAGAGTCGGCACACTCCATGCTCCACGCGGCTCGGCTCACCTACGACTTCTGGGCTGAAGCCATGAGCACAGTGGTCTACATCAAGAAAAACAATCCAATTAAGGCGCTAGAGTAAATGATGCCGTACGAGGCGTAGTTTGGCAAGAAACCGAGCGTCGGTCATCTACAATCATTTGGTAGCCGAACACACATGCACGTACTCAAGGAGAAGCGGCAAAAATGGGGTGCAAAGAGTACGTTGATTCTGATGACTGGCTACGACATAGCAAGCAAGGCCTATCTCCTCTACGAGAGGGATACACGCCACGTCATCATCTCTAGGGATGTTGTCTTCAACGAGAGCAACGTCTTCGGTACCAACATTGTCTGTGAAGAGACAGCAGAACCAGCAGTTGACGAGAAAGGAGCAAGAATCCTTCCTGACCTAGTCTCTCTTGATCCTTCCTCTACTGTGACAGTGGGAGAATAATTCTACTCCCCCATGTCAAATGAAGCAGATACAACAGCCTCATCGGCAGAAGCAGAGGAGGGCAATGTAGCACCACCTGCAACAGCAGTTGTACCACTAGAACTGTGCGAGCCGCCTACTAACGCTTGTAACCCACCCTCTTAGGGTGCGTTACACGCCTCGTGAGCGCGGCTATTTCAGGATGCTGCAGAAACCAGAACAGATGAACGTCGCAATTACAGCAGATTCAGATATGCCAACGTGATGCATGGAGGCCATAGTTGCACCGGATGCAGCAGATTAGGCGGAAACAATACAGGAGGAGATACAGTTGCAGCTAGACAACGGCAGGTGGGAGCAGACTGAGCATCTACTTGGACGTAAGGTGATCAAGTGCAAGTGGGTATTTAAGAAGAAGCGAGGAGCAGATAGTAACCTGGAAAAGTGTTGGAAAAGGAGCCATCCGGCTCAGTTTCAGGTCCACAGGAGCAAGTTCCAGGAAAGTACCAGATGCCTGCTCCAATCGTTCTTCTTCATTGGAAAGATCAGGTCCCAAAATATCTTCGGTCAAAATTTGAGGCCGATCCAACGGTCCGATTGGGAGATATGAATTTTCAAAGTTTCGAGGGTCATGGACCGTCGATGTCTGGGTGGGCATGGGTGATGGCTCCATGCCTTAGCCTGAGAAAAAAAAAGGGCAAGAGGTTCAGGGCGAAGACCTGATGGGAGAAATATCCAAAAAGGNCCTTGTCAGAGTGTGCTGACTAGGATAAAGGTATCTCTCCTTAGTTTTTAGGTGAGGTGTGATCCTTGTGATCTAGCCATGGACACATGGCGACTCTCCATGGATTTGTGGGTTATGTGACCTCTAGGAGTGTGCCTCATGGCACACTCCTAGTGGTCACATAACCCACAAACCCATGGAGAATTGCCATGTGTCCATGGCTAGCACACAAGGATCTCACCTCACCCAAAAAATAAGGAGAGGTACCTTTATCCTAGTCAGCACACTCTGACAAGGCAATCCTAAGACCAAGGACCTTTTTGGATATTTCTCCCATCAGGTCTTGACCCTGGACCTCTTGCCTTTTTCTTTTCTCAGGCTAAGGCATGGAGTCATCACCCATGCCCACCCAGACATCGACGGTCCATGACCCCCGAAACTTCGAAAATTCATATCTCCCAATCCGACCGTTGGATCGGCCTCAAACTTGGACAGTAGATATTTTTCCACCTGATCTTACCAATGGTGAAGTTGGATTGGCGATCGGAGCAGGCATGTGGTACTTTCTTGGAACTTGCTCCTGTGGACCTGAAACTCAGCCAGATGGCTCCTTTCCTAACAATCTCCCACTTTGCCGCAGTCAGAGTGGGCTGAGTCCACATGCCTTCATGCAGAACTGCTGCTTCTCACGAGTCACTGGCTTGGTGCA
>SZWC01010682.1:8239-26446 GCA_023375785.1 Penium margaritaceum | reverse complement strand
CATGGCTAAGTGGTGTGGCTTGTGAGAGGGCTGACTTGCCCAAGCTCTAGCTCTATATGTACTCCATCATTTTGAGTGATTGAACAACCATTCTTCAGCACAAGTGATGCCCTTTCAGTCCCACATGCTCGCTGCTCCAAGGCTCCCTCTCTCCTCCAGATCCAACATGCTGTCATAACGCCAGCTGCTGCCATTTTGAGCCTTGGTGATGCTCAGCGCTGCCCTTGGATGGCGGCGCTACTCCTGCGTCTGCTGCTGCTTCTGCCAGAAATCTGTCTGACAGAAAATGGACTGTAGATGCAAACAGACTGGGAATTTTGAAAAACTGAGCCCACCACTGGAAAATGCAGCTCAAAACTTTTCAGATCGACCAACAAAACAGGATCATCATCAGGGGATTTTGAAAGATATGCCCTCTTGAAAACAGGGTATGCTTCTGCTCCTACTCCAACTCAGACGAGCCAGTTTGTAAACGGCGTTTCTCCCAAACAAATCAATGGAATGCAAATATTTTTGCACCAATGGAAAGCTTAGGAAAAATACTACAATTCGCATGTGCCACTTTTTAAATTTGACAAAGAAATGAGAGAGTTATGGTCATCACAAGNAACATGTGTGAGTGGTCAGCCTGATTGCTAGGCTGATTTCCTATCTTGTATGAGATTATGGACTCTAGTGTGTGAGCCTTAGCCTTCATGGCTAAGTGGTGTGGCTTGTGAGAGGGCTGACTTGCCCAAGCTCTAGCTCTATATGTACTCCATCATTTTGAGTGATTAAAAAACCATTCTTCAGTACAAGTGATGCCCTTCCATTCACACATGCTCGCTGCTCCAAGACTCCCTCTCTCCTCAAGTTCCAACAGATATCCGGGTGACCATGGGCGATGGCTCCATGCCTTAGCCGCAGGAAAAAGAAGGCAAGAGGTCCACGATCAAGACCTTATGGGAGAAATATCCAGAAAGGTCCTAGATTCTTAGGTTGCGTTGTCAGAGTGTGCTGACTAGGAAAAAGATACCTCTCCTTACTTTTAAGGTGAGTTGCGATCGTTGTATGCTAGCTATGGAGACATGGCGATTCTCGATGCGATTGTGGATTATCTGACCATAAGGGGTATGCCATGAGAGTATTTCCTAGCTTCCTAGGTCGTGTGTGAGTAGGCAGCCATATTCCTAGGCTGATTTCCTCCCTTGTGTGAGATTATGGACTCTAGTGTGTGAGCCTTAGCATCCATGGCTAAGTGGTGTGACTTGTGAGAGGGCGGATTTGCCCAAGCTCTAGCTCTATATGTACTCCATTATTTTGAGTAACTCAATAACCATTCTTCAGCACAAGTGATGCCCTTCCAGTCCCACATACTCACTTCTGCAACGCTCCCTCTCTTCTTCTGATCTAACTGCAAGGAGGCCATGGCTGCACCAGATACAGCCGATTAGGTGCAAGTTGTGCAGCAGGACATATTGCCGTAGCTCGACAATGGTACATGGGAGCTGACTCAGCGTTCACGTGGACGCAAGGTAATCAAGTGCAAGTGGGTGTTCAAGAAAAAGAAGGGTGCAGATGGCACCCTTGAAAAGTACAAGGCGAGGCTGGTCGCCAAAGGCTACACGCAACAGGAAGGTATCGACTACACGGAAACCTTTACTCATGTTACAAAGTTTGCCTCTATGCGCACACTTCTTTCTTATGCAGCAGCTGCAGACTTTGAGATTCACCACATGGACGTCAAGAAGGCGTTCCTGAATGGTGACCTCGAAGAGGAAATTCATATGGAGCCGCCAGAGGGGTCCTTCATAGATCGCCAGGAAAACCTGGTTTGCAAGCTACAAAAGTCATTGTATGGCCTCAAGCAAGCGTCGCGTGCTTGGAACCAGAAGTTGGATGCGGCATTGCAGTGTATAGGGTTCGAGCGCAGCAAGTGTGACTACAGCGTCTATCGCTGGCAGCATGAGCATGAGGTCCTTATCATCATCGTGCTTGTGGATGACATGCTCCTCTTTTCCAATAGTACATCTGCACTGTAGGAAATCAATGAGGTCATGCAGGATCGCTTCCTTATGTCTGATCTCGGGGAGGTAACTTACATCCTCGGTATCCAGACTACGCATGACCATAAATCACGCTCTCTTTCGCTGTAGTAAAGCCGCTATATCAAAGATATTTTGCAGCACTTCGGCATGGCAGAGGCCAAACCCATCGGCACGCCGCTAGAGACGCGGTAGTACCTCGTGAGCTTCAGTGGAGAAGCAAATGCACCTGAGCGGCAAAGGTACTAGAGCGCCGTCGAAAACCTCATGTACTTGATGGTTACAACCAGGCCAGATCTCGCACTGGCTGTTAGGGCTATGGCAATCTACAGACCTGAGCACCAGAAGGTCGTGAAGAGGATCTTCCGCTCCCTTACTGGAACCTTTTACATCGGCATCACCTACAACGGTAACAATATCATGGGCTACATAGACGCAGATTGGGTTTCAAACCCTGAGCACCAAAAGTCCATCTCTAGACATGTATTCCTAATGAATAGTGGGGCCATTAGCTGGTGCAGTAAGCGGCAGGTGGTGGTGGCCACCTCAAGCATGGAAGCTGGGTACGTCTCTAATTTTTTTAGTCAAGGAAGCAGTTTGGCTTAAGCGTCTCATGGCAAAAATGAGTTCAAGTTCCTGTACACATTGACAACTAGAGTACAATCGCATTCGCCAACAATCATGAGCACCATGCACGCACCAAACACATTGATATCGCATATCACTTCATCAGGCACATGGTGCAGGAGGGTACTATCAAGCTGGAATTTTGTCCAACCAGCAAGCAGGTCGATGATTTCCGCACAAAGTCACTGACCCGTGAGAAACAAGAGTTCTGCATGAAGGTATGTAGACCCAGTCCACTCTGACTGCGGCAGAAAGGGAGATTATTGGAAAAGGAGCTTTCCGGCTCAATTCAACGTCCACAGGAGCAAGTTCTAGGAAACCAACAAATGCTTGCTTCGATTGGTCTTAGGATTGCCTTGTCAGAGTGTGCTGACTAGGATAAAGGTACCTTCCCTATCGTTTTAGGTGAAGTGAGATCCTTGTGTGCTAGCCATGGAGACATGGCGATTCTCCATGGGATTATGGGTTATGTGACCGCTAGGAGTGTGCCATGAGAGTATATTCCAGCTCTCTAGGCCCTGTGTGAGTGGTCAGCCTGATTGCTAGGCTGATTTCCTTCCTTGTGTGAGATTATGGACTCTAGTATGTGAGTCTCATTCTCCATGGCTAAGTGGTGTGGCTTATGAGAGGGCTAACTTGCCCAAGCTCTACTTTTATATGTACTCCATCGTTTTGAGTGATTTAACAACCATTTTTTAACTTAAATGATGTCCTTCTAGTCTTACATGCTTGTTGCTCCAAGGCTCCCTCTCTCTAGTTCTGACAGGGGTTAAGGGGTAAGCGACGGATCCGCACTTTATAAACCAATAGTAGATAACAGCCTACATCAGCCTACATCGGCCTCAACAAAGCAAGAAAGCAAAGAAGGGTACATTTAGAGAAGTAGTATGACGACACCCGCGACGCTCTCTCAAGTAGCTCAATGGTTGGATATCAAAGTTCACGGGGCTTGGTTTTCCCTTGTGGTGTTGGGAAAGGAGCCATCTGGCTCAGTTTCAGGTCCACAGGAGCAAGTTCCAGGAAAGTACCAGATGCCTGCTCCGATCGCCGATCCAACTTCACCATTGGAAAGATCAGGTGGAAAAATGTCTACGGTCCAAGTTTGAGGCCAATCCAACGGTCGGATTGGGAGATATGAATTTTCGAAGTTTCAGGGGTCATGGACCGTCGATGTCTGGGAGGGCATGGGTGATGACTCCATGCCTTAGCCTGAGAAAAGAAAAAGGCAAGAGGTCCAGGGTCAAGACCTGATGGGAGAAATATCCAAAAAGGTCCTTGGTCTTAGGATTGCCTTGTCAAAGTGTGCTGACTAGGATAAAGGTATCTCTCCTTACTTTTTAGGTGAGGTGAGATCCTTGTGTGCTAGCCATGGACACATGGCGATTCTCCATGGGTTTGTGGGTAATGTGACCACTAGGACTGTGCCATGAGAGCATTCTCTAGCTCTCAAGGTCGTGTGTGAGTGGTCAGCCTGATTGCTAGGCTGATTTCCTCCCCTGTGTGAGATTATGGACTCTAGTGTGTGAGCCTTAGCCTCCATGGCTAAGTGGTGTGGCTTGTGAGAGGGCTGACTTGTTCAAGCTCTAGCTCTATATGTACTCCATCATTTTGAGTGATTGAACAACCATTCTTCAGCACAAGTGATGCCCTTCCAATCACACATGCTCGCTGCTCCAAGGCTCCCTCTCTCCTCAAGTTCCAACATGTGGAAATGGCAATTTGAGATTGTTATGAGGGTATGTCGCTACTCGAAGATGTTCCTTAGAGAAGAGGTTGAACCTCCAAAAACAGATTTTGGATATGAACGTGGAGTGTGAAAAATGACATGACGCTTGCGATTCTTTTGAACATGTCCACCTCCAAGGTATCACACATGGATCAGGTTTATTAGATGCTTGCACGTGTATACAAATGAACGGCTCGCAAATTGCCTCTTCATCCTTCAAAAGCTGAATTCGATGAGGCTGAGGGAGGGAGAGTCGATTCCGGACTTCCTGTTGCAGTTTGAAGGACTACTATAGCAAGTGACCTAAATGAACAGGAAAATCGACACCAACATGCAGGCCATGATCCTCCTCTTGGCGCTCCTTGAAAGCTGGGGTCCTCTGATCACCGTCTTTGGCGGTTGGGAGGTGCGTTAAACGTTTGAGGCAGTGCCCGAGTACGTGCGCAACGAGGCCATGCGTCGTAGCGGTAGTGGGGCTAACCTTTCAGCCTATGCTGCATATTACAGTGGTCATGGTAACAATTCCTCTTCTGGTCACAGAAGCAGTAGAAGCGGTGGCAGTTGGAGATCATGGTGGTAGATATGAAGGCAAAAGAAAGTGTTAGGAGTTTACAAACGTAATGGCACAGAGCGTGCCGACAACCAATGTAGCGGCATTTCTCAAGTGTGGAGCATACGGACTCGACTATGGCACAAACCACCACTCTTTGAGGGAGAAGGATGGGTTCATCCTCGTTAGGGATACTGAATGTCGCTTCAGGTATGCCAACGGCAGCCTTGTCCATGCACAAAGCGAGGGAGATAAATTGATTAGCATCAATGTGAACAGTACTAAAGAAGACTTGAAGCTGAAAAACGTCATCTACACGCCGTCTTTTGTAGCAAACCTCTTGTCACTGTCCAAAATCACGGACCACGACACAAAGGCCGTCTTCACGGAGGAGGAGGCCATGATTGTCAAGAACAAGGACATCAAGATCTCCTATCTCGTAGAGAGTCTTGTTGCTCAGGTCCCAAGAATTGATGGGCTCTACGTGCGGCAGACCAAATCCCTTGAAACTACAAAGGAGGGATATGCAGCGGTTGAAGAGCCCAAGTCTCCAAAGCCTGATGTTGCACCGCAAGCCGTCACCATGGCGTCCAACTCCACCAACACAGATGCTGAATTATGGCACAGGCGGTTTGGCTATGTGGCCGATAGTACGGTACAACCTATGTAGCCTCATGAAGTCCTTCATGGAATGGAGGGATACAAGGCCAAGGATGAGGGAAAGTGCAAAATGTTGTGTGAGCCATGCCTCCAAGGCAAGGCAAAGAGAAAGTCCTTTGAGCATAATGGGTAACATGCGGCAGTAATCTTGGACCTGATTCAGTGTGATGCGTGCGAAGCATGTTGCACCTCTTCGAACACTAGCAGCAAATATTTCTTGACGTCCATCAATGACTACAGTCGCAAGATGTAGATCTCCTTCCTCAAGACAAAGGGAGAGGTCAAGGAGAAGCTGTAAAAATTTGTGTCAATGGTAGAGCGGCAGACAAGCATGAAGGTCAAGGCACTATGCACGGACCACCGTGGTGAGTACGAGGTGTGCAAAAGCTGGTTGAGCCAACACGACATTAACTACCAGACCACAACTTACACCTCCCAGAGCAATAACGTTACAGAGTGGATGAACCAGACTATCCTCGACATGACACGAAGCATCCTCTTTGTCGCCAAACTCCTACCTGGCTTTTGGGCTGATGCTAGAATAACTGCTTGCTACCTTGTGAATCTCACAGTGGCAGCCGCGTTTAAGAGGCGTGGTAAGAGCAGCCAAAGAAGCAGCTCGGGACGCCACATGAAACTCGGTGAGTGAAGAAGCCAGATGCCTCAGACTTGTGGGTCTTTGGTTGTACTACATGGGCAAAGGTCCAAGCAAGAGAAGGAAAAGGCAAGCTGGATACACGAACTCGTAAGTGTGTAATAATTGGATACGACACCGCGCACAAGGCGTACAAGCTGTGGGACCAAGCAGCTTGAAAGCTCATCAGGAGCTAAGATGTCGAGTTTGATGAAAAGACGCTCGGCAAGGGAGAGTCGCTAGACCCGGAGCATGCTCCCAAATCAAGAAAGTGGGTTGTGTTGCTCGAGTCAGGTGATCAAGTACCAGAAAACTAGTGAATGGTGCTAGTGAAGAATGGTGCTCCAGGGAGAGTAGCTGTACAGGCT
Source organism: Penium margaritaceum (assembly GCA_023375785.1). NCBI lineage: Eukaryota > Viridiplantae > Streptophyta > Zygnematophyceae > Desmidiales > Peniaceae > Penium > Penium margaritaceum. Next base: position 19,857 of record SZWC01010682.1, on the reverse strand, counting down.
GACACAGTGACAGACTTTGAGATTGAGTCTGAGTGGTCGGAGGCCTCTCAGTCAAACTCTGAGGCTGGACGCTCTTCCTCAAACAGCGGATCACTGGTAGCGCAGGAGCAACAAAAGCAACTAAGCCTTGAAGGACCACCAGCAACACTCAGGCATAGTACGCACCAGAAGAAATCTCCGTCCAAGTACAATGCAGAGAGTGCAAAATGCACCGGACTCAGCTGGTCATGCTTGGCTTAGGGAGAGCCTGTGACCGTAATGGAGGCTATGAACGTGTCACATGTGGCGAAGTGGAAGGAGGTAGTGGATAGTGATATCGCATCTATTGAAGAGAATGGAACATGGGTTCTGGTGGACAGGTCCCTTAACGCACCCGTGGTGGGATTAAAGTGGGTACTCCGGAAAAAGTTCAAATAGGATGGTACTATCGACAAGTACAAGGTAAGAGTTGTGGGGAAGGGATTTTCCCATCAAGCAGGCTCACAGTATGAGAAGACCTTCATGCCTATTGTCATCTTTGCCTCTAGCAGATCCAGGTTGGGGATCAATGTTGCAAAAGAGGTAGAGGTCTGCCAGATGGATGTCAAGATAGCTTTTCTCTACGGGAAGCCACACAAAGAAGTGCAGATGGAGTGAAAGCTCTAGAGGACAAGGTTTGCAAAGTGGTCAAAGCACTCTACGGGCTGAAAGAAGCCCCAAGGATGTCGCACAAGGAGATGGACGGCTTCATGGCCGGGCTCACCTTCGCGTACTGCCGGAATGACCCTAGTGTCTATATGCGAGAGGATGAGTAAGATTTGATGTTGGTTGCACTGTAAGTGGATGACCTGATCATCTGCTTGTCATCAGTCGAGCTCTTGAACAAGCTGAAGAAAGATCTCTACGACAGGTTGAAGATAAAGGACATGGATCCGCTCGAGTTCTACCTCCGGATAGCCATCCAGGATCGAGCAGTACGCACTATAGAGCAGAACTAGACCAAGTACATCATGGAAGTCCTCAAGAACTACAACATGGACTGTAATCCCATCAGCACACCCATGACAACAGTCATCAAGCTCTCCTCCTCCATGAGCTCCAGCACGAAAACAGAACGACGTGAGATGGAGAACATTCCCTACCAGTCTGCTGTTGGTAACCTGATACATGCCATGATAGAAACACGTTCTATCATTTGCTATGTTGTGGGACAAGGGAGCAGGTTTGTGGCCTATCCAGGGCCACAGCACTGGCAAGCAGACAAGCGCATCATGCACTACGTACAGAAGACCCAATACACGGGACTCTTGTTTGGAGGCCATGAAGGATCTGACCCAGAGGGACTAGTATGCTACACAGACACCGACTGGGGAGGAAGAATTGATGAAAGAAAGTCCACCTCGGGCTTTGTGTGCCTCTTGAACGGTGGTGTAGTCTCCCTCTCAAGATTGTGTCTCCCTCTCTATCGCTGAAGTAGAGTATATCACTCTGTCAGAAGGATGCAAGGAGACACAATGGCTACACAGTTTGCTTGGCAAGATGAAAGTGCCACTAATGGAGGAAACAAAGGTCCGCATCGACAAGAAGAGTGCCATGAAAATGGCACTGGATGATGTCATCTCCCGGCCGACCAAGCACATCAACATCAGGTACCACTACTCACGCGACCTGGTTAGGGGGAGATTGTGGACCAGGAATACGTGGAGACTAGGAAGATGCTCGCAGATTGCAAGACAATGGCACTCGATAGCGAATTACACCCTGCAAGTACTCAAGAGATCAGTATGGTCAATGAAGCCGACGAAGACCAAGGCCTAGACCGTTGGAGAGCAGAGAGATCTCACGGCTAATGGACAGAAGTGCAAGGGAGAGTTTGTTGACCTGATATGCTCCTTGTCCATTGTTGTTGTTTGAACAGGTAGAGGACGTAATAGGCATGTACTACTCCCTTAGAGTAAATCCCATAAGTCTGGTCATGATAGACAAGGCATGCACTGCTCCTTTGGAGTAAGTCCCCTTGGTCTAGTTTGGATAGTATAGCTACTGCCAAAAGAGGGACACTACAAAAGGGAGTGTTTCAAGCTCAAGAGGGACCAGATCGAGAAGCAGCAGCAGTCATTGCAGCAGCAATAGCAAAACCACCAGCAGCAACAAAAGCAGCAGCAGCAGCAAAAGCAGCAAGAGCAGCAGTCACAGCAGCGTCAGCAGCAACAGCAGCAGCATGAAAACCAGGCTTATGTGCGCCACTTTTGCAACATGAATGTGGCCAAGGAGATGCGCATCCGTCTCTTCATGACGAAGTCTGGCATGTCGCAGGTGGAGAAGGTGGATCTCACATGGTACAAGGACTCAGGGTGTACCAAGAGCCTCACACATCACAAGGAGTGCTTTACACAACTGCTGTCCATCCCTCCCCGTCCTATCGCTATGGGTGATGATTGAGTGGTGTATGCTGAGGGGATTGGGATTGTGGAGATGTGGTTGGAGACCTCACGTGGCGTTGAAGTGGGAGTGTTTCATGGCGTGCTGTATGAACCTGATATTGCATTCAACCTCCACTTAGTCTCTTTTCTTGCAAACACAGGACTACGCATCGTCTTTGATGATGACTATGGCTACATCCTCAACAAGGATACAGGAGAGGAGATCGCCATGTTGGTGAAGGAGGGCGACATATACCGCCTGCTAGGGGCGACCGAGATCTCGCGTGAGCAGAGTCGTGCAGCAGTGGTGCAAGCGACTGATGGCGAGATCTGGTATACGCCCTACGGCCAAATTGGCATGAGCACCTTGCACTAGCTTCAAGCAAAGCAAATGGTGCGTGAGCTCCCTACCATCTCTAACTTTGAGCAGCAGTTGTGCATCCGCAGTTTGGAGGGCAAACAGTATCGGGAGGTGTTCTCTGGAGCAGGGGAGCGTGCAAAGGAGGTGTTAGAGCTGGTCCACACGGACTTGTACGGACCGATGCAGAGCCAAAACTTTGGAGGCTCTAGGTATTTCCTAACATTCATTGATAATTGCAGCCATTACTTTGCTGTGTACGTCCTTCCTTCCAAGGACCAGTGCTTTGACAGGTTCAAGGAGTTCAAGGCCATGGTGGAGAACCAGACTGGCAAGACGATCAAGGTGCTGCGCAGCGATCGCGGTGGAGAGTACCTGAGCAAGGAGTTCTAGGACTACCTCGCAGCTGCTGGCATCAAGGCCCAGCGTTCCGCGCCGTACTCGCTGCAGCAGAACGGGATAGCAGAACGCGCCAACTATACCATTGTGGAGTCGGCGGGCTCCATGTTGCACGTGGCTCGGCTGACCTACGAATTCAGGGTTGAAGCCATGAGCACTGCGGTCTACATCAAGAACCGCAGTCCAACTAAGGCACTAGAAGAGATAACGCCGTACGAAGCGTGGTTCCGCAAGAAACCGAGCGTGGATCATCTCGAAGTATTAGGCAGCCTGGTGTACATGCTCGTGCCCAAGGAGAAGCAGCAGAAACAGGACGCAAAGAGTGCGCAGATGCTGATGATTGGCTACGACGTGGCAATCAAGGCCTATCGCCTCTACAAGAGGAATACAAGCCACGTTATCATCTTTAGGGATGCCCTCTTCAACGAGAGCAACGTCATTGGTTCCAACATTGTCTGTGAAGAGGCAGCAGAACCAAAAGCTGACGAGAAAGTAGGAGCAGAATTCCTTCCTGACCCAGTCTCTCCCGATCCTTCTTCTACTGTGATAGCGGGAGAATCACTCTACTCTCCCATGTCCGATGTAGCAGATATAGCAGCCTCATCGGCAGAAGCAGAGGAGGGAGATATAGCACCATCATCAGCAGCATTTGTGCCAGCAGCACCGCGCCAGCCGCCCGCTAACGCTCCAGCACCAGGTTGTAGGTACCCTCTTCAGGTGCGTTACAAACCTGGAGAGCGCGGCCATTCCTGGATGCTGCAGAAACCAGAATACATGAACATCGTAATTGTAGCAGATTCAGATGAGCGAACGTCATACGAGGAGGCCATGGCTGCACCAGATGTAGTAGATTGGGTGCAAGCCGTACAGCAGGAGATATTGAGGCAGCTCGACAACGGCACATAGGAGCTAATTGAGCACCCAACTAGACATAAGGTGATCAAGTGCAAGTGGGTATTCAAGAAGATGTGGGGAGCAAATGGTAACCTGGAAAATTACAAGGCGAGGCTGGTCGCCAAGCGCTACTCGCAGCAAGAGGGCATCGACTACACAGAAATATTTACCCCTGTTGCAAAGTTTCCCTCTATGCGCATGCTTTTCTCTTATGCAGCAGCTGAGGACTTTTAAGTTCATCACATGGATGTTAAGACGACATTCTTGAATGGTGATTTGGAGGAATAGATCTACATGGAGCAGCCGTAGGGGTTCGTCATGGATGACCAGGAGCACTTGGTTTGTAAGCTACACAAGTCGATGTACAGCCTCAAGCAAGCGTCGCGTGCTTGGAACCAGAAGTTGGATGCGGCGTTGCAGTGCATGAGGTTTGAGCGCAGCGAGTGTGACTACAGCGTGTATCACTGGCAAGATGAGCATGAGATCCTCACCATTATTCTCTATGTGGATGACATGCTCCTCCTTTCCAACAGCATGTCTACACTGCTGGAGTTCAACAGGGCCATACAAGAGCGCTTCTAGATGTCTGATCTTGGGGACGCGTCATACTTCCTTGGCATCCACATTACGCGTGAGCACAAATCACACTCTCTCTTGCTATAGCAGAGTCGCTACATCAAGGACGTCCAGCAGCGGTTCAGCATGACAGAGGCTAGACGTATCGGTACGCCGCTAGAAATGCGGTAGTACCTCGTGACCTTTAGTGGAAAAGCAGATGCAGCTGAACAGCAGAAGAACCACAGCGCCGTCGACAGTCTTATATACCTGATGATGGCAAGCAGACCGGATATCGCACATGCTGTGAGCGTTATGTTGGAACTTGAGGAGAGAGGGAGCCTTGGAGCAGCGAGCATGTGTGATAGGAAGGGTATCACTTGTGGTGAAGAATGGTTATTCAATCAATCAAAATGATGGAGTACATATAGAGCTAGAGCTTGGGTAAGTCAGCCCTCTCACAAGCCACACCACTTGGCCATGGAGGCTAAGGCTCACACACGAGAGTCCATAATCTCACAGAAGGGAGGAAATCAGCCTAGCAATCAGGCTGACCACTCAGACACGACCTAGAGAGCTAGAGAATGCTCTCATGGCACACTCCTAGTGGTCACATAACCCACAAACCTATGGAGAATTGCCATGTGTCCATGGCTAGCACACAAGGATCTCACCTCACCTAAAAAGTAAGGAGAGGTACCTTTATCCTAGTCAGCACACTCTGACAAGGCAATCCTAAGACCAAGGACCTTTTTGGATATTTCTCCCATCAGGTCTTGACCCTGGACCTCTTGCCTTTTTCTTTTCTCAGGCTAAGGCATGGAGCCATCACCCATGCCCATCCAGACATCGATGGTCCATGACCCCTGAAACTTTGAAAATTCATTTCTCCCAATCCGACTGTTGGATCGGCCTCAAATTTAGACCGTAGATATTTTGCCACCTGATCTTTCTAATGGTGAAGTTGGATCGGCGATCGGAGCAGGCATCTGGTACTTTCCGAGAACTTGCTCCTGTGGACCTAAAACTGAGCCAGATGGCTCCTTTCCCAACATTATGAGCCAGTACATGGCTAATCCCGGACCTGAGTACCAGAAGGTAGTGAAGCAGATCTTCTACTACCTTGCTGGAACCATCAACGTTGGCATCACCTACAACGGCAACGGCAATAGCATCATTGGCTACACAGATGCAGATTGGGTTTCAAATCCTGTGACCCGCAAGTCCATCTCTGGACGTGTGTTTCTCATGAATGGAGGTGCCATCAACTGGTACAGCAAGCGGCTAGTGGTCGTGGCTACCTTGAGCATAGAAGCTGAGTACGCCTCTCTCAGCTTTCGAGCCAAGGAAGTAGTTTGGCTTCAGTGTCTCATGGCAAAGATGAGTGGGAGTGCAGCAGTTCCAGTTCCTGTGCGCGTCGACAACCTGAGCGCAATCGCACTCGCCAAGAATCCTCAGCACCATGTACGCACCAAGCACATTGACATCGCATATCATTTCATCAGGCACATGGTGCAGGAGGGTGCTATCAAGCTGGAGTTTACTCCAACTTGCAAGCAAGTCGCTGATTTTTGCACAAAGCCAGTGACTCGTGAGAAGCAGCAATTTTGCATGAAGGCATGTGGACTCAGCATACTCTAACTGTGGTAAAGTGGGAGATTATTGGGAAGCCATTGAATTTTTTGCACAAAGCCAGTGACCCGTGAGAAAGAGCCATCCTGCTCAATTTCAGATCCAAAGGAGCTAGTTCCATGAATGTACCTGAGGCCTGCTCCGATCAGTAATCCAACTTTACCAATGGAGAGATCAAGTGGCAAAAGGTATATGGTTCAAGTTTGAGACCGATCCAACGGTCGGATTGGGAGATATGAATACACAGAATTTGGGGTCATCCACAACCAATAGCCAGGTGACCATGGGCGATGGCTCCATGCCTTAGCCTGAGAAAAGAAAAAGGCAAGAGATCCAGGGTCAAGACCTGATGGGAGAAATATCCAAAAATGTCCCAGATTCTTGGATTGACTTGTCAGAGTGTGTTCGCTAGGAAAAAGGTACCTGTCCTTGCTTTTTAGGTAAGTAAGATCCTTGTGTGCTAGCCATGGATACATGGCAATTCTCCATGGGATTGTGGGTTATGTGACGACTATGAGTGTGCCATGAGAGTATTCTCTAGCTCCCTAGGTCGTGTGTGAGGGGTCAGCCTGATTGCTAGGCTGATTTCCTTGTGTGAGATTATGGACTCCAGTGTGTGACCTTTAGCCTCCATGGCTAAGTGGTGTGGCTTGTAAGAGGGCTAACTTGCCCAAGCTCTAGCTCTATATGTACTCCATCATTTTGAGTGATTCTACAACAATTCTTCAGCATAAGTGATGCCTTTTCAGTCCCACATGCTTGCTGCTCCAAGGCCGTTTATCTCTTACAGATCTGGGAGGAAGCTCGTCCTTGCACTGTGTCCTTAGCACCTAGTTACTTTCGTTCAAGGAGTGAACTCCTGGGGCTTAGACCAAACAATGCTTCTTTAGTGTTTGTCTTTGGTGGACATCTCTCTGAGGAGTCTCAAAGGTAAGAACTGTACTCAATGACAAGCAGCTGACATGTTTTTATAGTCCTAGAGCCAGCCTCTAGCCTAGGCGTGTAGTGGCTCCTTGGATGAGCCTCTTTTGGGGCAATCTCGATTACGTCATCCCCTTTGCCTACATGGCGCTCCCTGTGATCGCCAAATGGCGCCAGCTGCCACGAACGACCTTGACCTATTCTATGTTCGGAAAGGAGCCATCTGGCTCAGTTTCAGGTCCACAGGAGCAAGTTCCATGAAAGTACCAGATGCCTGCTCCGATCGCCAATCCGACTTCACCATTAGAAAGATCAGGTGGCAAAATGTCTACGGCCCAAGTTTGAGACCAATCCAACGGTCGGATTAGGAGATATGAATTTTCGAAGTTTCGGGGATCATGGACCGTCGATGTCTGGGTGGGCATGGGTGATGGCTCCATGCCTTAGCCTGAGAAAAGAAAAAGGCAGGAGGTCCAGGATCAAGACCTGATGGGAGAAATATCCAAAAAGGTCCTTGGTCTTAGGATTGNTACCTCTCCTTACTTTTTAGGTGAGGTGAGATCCTTGTGTGCTAGCCATGGACACATGGCGATTCTCCATGGGTTTGTGGGTTATGTGACCACTAGGAGTGTGCCATGAGAGCATTCTCTAGCTCTCTAGGTCGTGTGTGAGTGGTCAGCCTGATTGCTAGGCTGATTTCCTCCCTTGTGTGAGATTATGGACTCTAGTGTGTGAGCCTTAGCCTCCATGGCTAAGTGGTGTGGCTTGTGAGAGGGCAGACTTACCCAAGCTCTAGCTCTATATGTACTTCATCAGTTTGAGTGATTGAACAACCATTCTTCAGCACAAGTGATGCCCTTCCAATCACACATGCTCGCTGCTCCAAGGCTCCCTCTCTCCTCAAGTTCCAACATTTGGTATCAAAGCCAAGTTCTGCCACTTCCAGCCAGCACAGGCCGTCACTTTGAGAGTGACGGGTTGGGGTCAAACCTTCACCAGATTTGACAATCGACCTCTGGAGCTTCTAGTTCAAGAGACAAACTTTCCAACGAGCCCAAGATCGCGAAGATCCAACGGTCGGATTGAGAGTTATGCTCAAAACGAGGTCGGCCAGGGCTACACTCTTCTCTATGAGTAAGACTGTCGCCTTGTGATGACCATAACTCTCTCATTTCTTTGTCAAATTTAAAAAGTGGCACATGCGAATTGTAGTAATTTTTCTAAGCTTGCCATTGATGCAAAAATATTTGCATTCCATTGATTCGTTTGGGAGAAATGCCGTTTACAAACTGGCTGGTCTGAGTTGGAGGAGCAGAAGCATACCCTGTTTTCAAGAGGGCATATCTTTCAAAATCCCCTGTTGATGACCCTGTTTTATGGGTCTATCTGAAAGGTTTTGAGCTTAATTTTCCAGTGGTGGGCTCAGTTTTTCAAAATTCCCAGTCTGCTGGCACCTACAGTCCATTTTCTGTCAGACAGATTTCTGGCAGAAGCAGCAGCAAAAGCAGGGGTAGCGCCGGAATCCAAGGGGAGCGGTGAGCATCACCAAGGCTCAAAATGGCAGCAGCTAGCGTTGTGACAGCAGCCCAGCCTTTTGAGAGGCTGGAGGGACGTGCCAATTTCATGTTTTGGAAGATCCGTACCCGCCTCCTTTTGGAGGAGAGGGGCTTGTGGGAGGTGGTGAGCGGCGACGAGCCGGCTCCAGTTCCACAGGCAAAAGGCATCACCGCAGCGCAGGTGGTGGCGGGGAAGACGTTGCAAAAGGGTGCAGCTGATGCGGGTTCTTCTGCAGCTGTACCAGCNGCTACTGCAAAGGAGGGGTGGGACACGTTGTGCAAGAAGTATGAGAGCAAGGATCCTGCATTCCTCATGCTTTTGGAGGAAAAGATGATGGCGCTGAAAATGCAGGGTGGTGAAGGGATGGAGGCGTATCTAGACAGGGCAAAGGAGCTGGCGAAGCAGCTGAGAGCGGCCGGCAATCCTGTGGAAGAGACGCGCTTCATCCTCCTCTTGCTGAGGGGACTCCCAACCAGCTACGACACAGTACGAGAGACGCTGGAGTGCCTGCCAACTCTCGACCTCGACTTCATCTGCACACACCTGGTGCAGGTGGAATTGCGTCGCAATGCGGTAAAGCGCAATGGCGGCAGCAGCAGTGAAGCAGCTTTCATGGCCATGGGCTCACGCAACCAGCAGGAGCAGCAGTCCGGGCAGCAGAGAGGCAAGAAGAAGGGCAAGTGCCACTATTGCCAGAAAGAGGGGCACTACAAGAAAGAGTGCTCCAAGTTCAAGAGGGACCACAAAGAGCAGCAGCAGCAGCAAAAGCAGCAATCTCCACAGCAAGAGCAGTAGCAGTCACAGCAACGCCAGCAGCAGCAGTAGCAGAACCAGACTAGCGTGCGCCATTTTGGCAACATGAACGTCGCCAAGGAGGTGCGCGATGTTGGACCTTGAGGAGAGAGGGAGCCTTGGAGCAGCGAGCATGTGTGATTGGAAGGGCATCACTTGTGTTGAAGAATGGTTATTCAGTCACTCAAAATGATGGAGTACATATAGAGCTAGAGCTTGGGCAAGTCAGCCCTCTCACAAGCCACACCACTTAGCCATGGAGGCTAAGGCTCACACACTAGAGTCCATAATCTCACACAAGGGAGGAAATCAGCCTAGCAATCAGGCTGACCACTCACACACGACCTAGAGAGCTAGATTATGCTCTCATGGCACACTCCTAGTGGTTACATAACCCACAAACCCATGGAGAATTGCCATGTGTCCATGGCTAGCANGAGAGGTACCTTTATCCTAGTCAGCACACTCTGACAAGGCAATCCTAAGACCAAGGACCTTTTTGGATATTTCTCCCATCAGGTCTTGACCCTGGACCTCTTGCCTTTTTCTTTTCTCAGGCTAAGGCATGGAGCCATCACCCACCTATCCAGACATCGCCAGTCCATGATCCCTGAAACTTCGAAAATTCATATCTCCCAATCCGACCGTTCGATCGGCCTCAAACTTGGATCGTGGACATTTTGCCACCTGATCTTTCGAATGGTGAAGTCAGATCGGCGATCGGAGCAGGCATCTGGTACTTTCCTGGAACTTGCTCCTGTGGACCTGAAACTAGGCCAGATGGCTCCTTTCCCAACACGCGACCGCCTCTTCATGGCGAAGTCTGACATGTCGCAGAAGGAAAAGGCGGATCTGGTGTGGTACAAGGACTCGGGGTGTACCAAGAGTCTGACGCACCACAAGGAGTGGTTCACACAGCTGCTCTCCATTCCTCCTCGGCCGATTGCTTTGGGTGATGATCGGGTGGTGTATGCTGAGGGGATTGGGATTGTGGAGATATGGTTGGAGACCCCGCGTGGCATTGAAGTGGGAGTTTTCCATGGCGTGCTGTATGTGCCTGATGCTGCGTTCAACCTTCTCTCAGTGTCCTCTCTCACCAACACAAGACTGCGCGTTGTCTTCGATGATGACTATGGCTACATCCTCAACAAGGAAACAGGAGAGGAGTTGGCCAAGTCGGTGAAGGAGGGCGACATGTAGCGCCTGCTGGGGGCGACCAAGATCCCGCGTGAGCAAAGTCTTGCAGCAGTGGTGCAGGCGACAGATGGTGAGATCTGGCATGCGCGCTACGGCCACATCGGCATGCGCGCCTTGCAGCAGCTTCAAGCAAAGCAGATGGTACGTGACCTGCCTACCATCTCTAACTTTGAGCAGCAGTTATGCATCGGATGTTTGGAGGGGAAGCAACACCGCGAGGCGTTCTCTGGAGCAGGGGAGCGTGCAAAAGAGGTGTTGGAGCTGGTCCACACGGACTTCTGCGGACCGATGCAGTCCCAGAGCTTTGGAGGCTCTAGGTATTTTCTCACCTTCATTGATGATTTCAGCCGTTACATTGCTGTGTACTTCCTTTCCTCCAAGGACCAGTGCTTTGACAGGTTCAAGGAGTTCAAGGCCATGATGGAGAACCAATCTGGCAAGAAGATCAAGGCGTTGCGCAGCGACCGCGGTGGAGAGTACCTAAGCAAGGAATTCCAAGACTACCTCGCAGTAGCTGGCATCAAGGCGCAACGTACCGCGCCATACTCGCCGCAGTAGAACGGTGTAGCAGAACGTGCCAATCGTACCATTGTGGAGTCGGCGCGCTCCATGCTGCACGCGGCCCGGCTGACCTACGACTTCTGGGCTGAAGCCGTGAGCACTGCGGTCTACATCAAGAACCGCAGTCCAACCAAGGCCCTGGAGCAGATGACGCCGTACGAGGCGTGGTTCGGCAAGAAGCCGAGCGTGGGTCATCTTCGCGCGTTTGGCAGCTTGGCACACATGCACGTGCCAAAAGAGAAGCGGCAAAAGTGGGACGCGAAGAGTGCGCAGATGTTGATGATTGGTTACGACGTGGCGAGCAAGGCGTATCGCCTCTACGAGAGGGATACAGGCCACGTCATCATCTC